>PVHY01001918.1:51757-62304 GCA_004024945.1 Uropsilus gracilis | reverse complement strand
GTCCTGGACTTAATTCACTCTAGAAACCACAGAGACTCTGATAGCTCGAGAGCTAGGGAAACCACTACCTATCTTACAAAAGGTCCTGAGAAGAATGCAGCCTGCCCTTGGTCTTTAGTGCCCAAACCCCCCGTGAGACAGTTCTTAATCATTATTCATCTAACATTTACATTCTTTCTTGGCTTCTTCCCCAACAGAGCATTTGCCAATCGCTCTATAGTCGAGTCTTGAAAGACATAGGAACTGTAAAGTCTTAGAGCAAATGTCTGCAAAACCAACACCTACAGCTATTCTGTCCAAGATTAACCCTGAAAGGTTAATCAACTGAAGTATGATTGCTTATCACTTATTGCCAACTTCTGTGGCGGGTTCTTATCGATGCCACTTCCTGTTGCATTCAGCTGGAAGAAAAATTCAAGCGAGGCAGGACTTGCAGAGGAATGATGTTGGGAAGATTCCATAGGCCGACTTTTCTCTTAAGCACTGGGGTCCTTTCTTTGGAGAGAAGGGTGTGAGAAATGAACCTCCCACTGACCCAAAGAAGGGGCTCTGGTAACTGTTTATTTTGCCCACAAAAGCTCTGAATCTCTACCACACAAAAGGTGGTTTGTTCCCTTGCAGACTCAGTGATACTGTGGAATTGGCTGAGGTGGCTCCAAAGGTGTTTGGCTAGAGCACATGTACTAGCTTGGAGAAGGGCTTGCCAAATCCTGTTAAGGTTTACAAAAGTCAAGAAGCCATGGCATTCCAGTTCTGGTCATATTTCTCAAGTTCGGCTTAAGTTTTGTGCTTGCAGTTGACTGGCTTTTTTGTATTTTGATTTTCATGAACACAGAAGGTTTGCTGTTGGCAGTAACGCCTTGGAACGTCCTTGCTGGAGCTTAACATTTCAGCACATTTTGCATTGCCTAATGATGGAGTTGTGGTTTGCCAGGAAGGGACTTTTAACGCTTTCCTCCTAGAACCGGGTAGAACGATCCCCATGCAAACCTCAGCTAGTTCAAACAAAGCTTCTGTAATGGCAGAGGGAGAGAAAAGCTGCTATAAATACTTTTACAGGCTGCATAGGTGATTTACAACCCACTTTATTAATCCTATAAAATGGCACAGCTGAACGCCTTTAAGTTACATGCATACAGATGACTAATTAAATACATAGTTAAAAGTCTTGACCCAGCACAATTCTGACCATTAAAGAAATAAGTCTTGAATTCTCCTCTAGGCAAAAGTTTTTGGATTAATTCATGGATGGAAGAGAATGGGAGGGAGGTGGAAGGGGGAGGTTGACACCATTGACGATGGCAGGTGAGAGAGCAGGAGGTGGTGAGATGTGGATGGTTCATGTTTGCCTGTTCTTCATGACCAAGGACAGCTGACTGCCCGAAGCTGGTGAGGGCCGCTTCCTCTGGGAAGAGCTGGTCTGTGCTTTGGGTGAGTGGAGCCCAATGACAGAAGCTTTGAGCACAGTGTGTGACAGAAAACTACCTCCCAGTTAGGAGGAGCCCTGCCCCCACCCCTTGGTGAATCCTCTCAGAAACAGACTCCTAGATGAAAGGTGATTTTTTTCAGTCACAGGAATAATTAACAGAAAAACCAGGATGAGGATCTAGAAGCAGCTTTTAGAACACTAGCCTTTCAGGGACGCCATTCATTCCTGAGGTTATGTTGCCAGGAGACACAACATATTTTGAAGGGGGGGAACGGAACGTGGTGGGGGCTGAGAGGGGATTAGTGAAAGGCAAGTCAGGTAGAATATGATTCCAAACCCAAAAATGTTTGCCAAAACATTTATCAGAAACATAAAAGGCCCTTTCAGGCTTAAGGTTCTTGGACAGGATTGGAAGAGGAGGGAGTGACCTTTCCCACCAGGGGACAAACCCCAACAATGCTTCCATCAGCTAAGAGGGGTGTTCTTGGTTGATTGAGCCCCCTCACAGAGTCTGCTCTGAACAAAACACTTTTGGAAGTTCCAGCATCAGGTTGTTAAAGTGTTGGGTGAAAACAGTAGGGTCAGAAGGACCAGAGAGCATACCAAGGACCACCTGAGGCAACCAATATTATGCCTCCTCCATTCAGTTCATAAAGTGATCCACCAAGGTCAAGGCCATGTCCATGTCTACATGCTTCTCAGGAAAGGGTTGGAACTGAGAAATCTTTTCCATTTGTGCTGCTGTACCTGCTTCAATTGGTTCCCTTAAGACCCTGGAGCTATTTTCTCAGGCAAATTTTCTTCAATTTTTATATGTGAAGAGCAGAGTATGACTGTTGCCTTGATCTAGGGACAATGCCCTCTGTCTTTCCTTGATCTTCTACCACTACCAGCTAATTCTTACCCATTATCTTATTCAGCTAATTCTTACCCATTATTCAAGGTTCAGTTCAGATATAGCCAAGTCAGAGGAAGTCTTTCTGGAATCCAAGTGTAGATCCAGAGCTCAGTCGTCTGCTCCTAAAGGAGGCAGTGCATACCCTTGTCATAGAAGACATCATCACACTCCCTTACACTTGCCTCAGTTAAAGCTGGTTTATCCTGAGAGACTGTAGGCTCTCTGAGGGCAAATATCACACTGCCTTATTCCCTATCAAATCTCTGGAATATAAAGGGATCGTCATAAGACACAAATGCTTACAAAAAGCCCAAATGCTCCTCTTCCTTCTTCATTATCTCTTCGTTGTTTTCCATATCTAAAAACAATTTCATGGGATATAAGTTTCTTCATTTAAAATTCAAAAAATTATTTCACTCTAGAAATGGCAATTTGGATGAAAATTACTCACTAAAAATAAGGGTTGTGGTCTTTTCTCAGAGCTGCTGTAAATAGTCTGTAAGACTAGGTGACAAACAGCACACATTTAATGTTCATTTACAGTTCTGGAGGTTCCGTCTGAACCCTGTGAGAGAGAACTCATTCCAAGGCCCTTTCCTCAGTAGATAGAAGAACTTGGTAGAACTCATTTGGACTTCTCTCAGCATCTGTTTGTCTCCAAATTGTCCCTTTTTTAATAAGGATACCAGTTAGGTTGGATTAGAGCCCTCTCTAATGACTTTATTTTAACCTGACTAACTCCATACATATCTTATCTCCTAATAAAGTTAGATTCTGAGGTCCGGGGGGGGGGGGGTTAGGTCTTCAATGTAGAATTGGATGCAGGGACAAAGTCAACCCATTACAGGTGGGTGGAAGTCATGGCAACTACAGCTGGCCTCTTGAAAGACTGAAAGCACACCAAACAAAAAATCTATAGTCTGGAGATGGTCATTTCTTATAGGATTCAGAAAATCAAGCTGGATAGCAGTTTCAAGAGATCTAACCTCCAGATTGGAAGCCTACAGATTCCCAGGCACCTCCATCAGAGTTTTCTACCAAAATGCAAAGTGTAGTAGAAACACTTTCCTTCAGGAATTCCCTGAACTCTGTGTCCTGTTACAGTGAAAGTACAGCAGCTTTTTCCTTCATAATTATTCCTAGGACCATAACAAGAAGCAAACAAAAACTGAGTTTCCCAAGAGAGTTAGAGGGTGTCTAGTCCTTGCTCCAATATGTGCACTATTAGTGTCAGATAACTGTGAAGTTGAAATTTGGGGTATAGTTTGAGGTTCCTCCACACTGAAACAGAACTACCATTTGACCCAGCAATTGCTCTTCTGGGGATCTACTCTGAAAAAAACCTCAGTACTTACACAAAGGGACACCTGTACTCAGATGTTTATTGCAGCACTATTTATAATTGCAAGGACATGGAAACAACTCGAATGTCCCAAGACAGATGAATGGATGAAAATGTTGTGGTATATATACACAATGGAATACTACTCATTAATTAAAAATGACAAATTTGATGAATTTATGGTAACATGGATGGACCCTGAAGAAATCATATTAGCAGAAGCAAGTCAGAAAGAAAAAGACAGAAACCAAATGGTTTCCCTAATATATGGGTAATAGGAAAAACAAGCAAAAGGCCAAGAGGAAAAGTCCAAACATCCTAACAGCCAAAGTAAAGAACACAACTTGAAGTGGGGGGAGGAGATGAGAGGGAGTATTCAGGGAGGGAAGGTGGTGGGTGATCCCTAGGGAATACAAAGATGTGAAACATATATTAATTCATTCATTAAAATAATTAATAATTCAATTAATTAATTAAAAAAGACATTTGGGGCATCAATCTGATGAGTTAAGGTTATCATCCCCTGCTTGTTGATTCAGGCTTTCTTCTCTGAGTCTCTTGCCACACCCCAGCAAGTCCAGAGACAGGCAAATCTGTGAAGTAGCCTCTTACCTGTCTACTCTCAAATTTGCATTTGTTACTGTTGTTAAGCCTCTCGGTAGGTTCACGTGAAGGAAGGCAAATGTGCTATGGCCCATTTTTCCCTCAAGTTTTGAAGTTACAGTTTTGTCTGTGGTTTTTCCCATATCAACATTACAAAGGCGTATGTCATCATGCAGTAAGTCTTTTCCTTTCTAGCTTTTAGTACCCATACATGTTTTTCTCTCAGAAACTTCACTGATTCCCTAGTGGCATTTTCTGTCCTATCTCCTGTTCCAGGAGTTGTTCATACCTGACTTTCTTGGGAATCTTGATGGACTGCACAATTTTCTGAAGCCATAGGCTATATTTTGTAATATCCTGGGTAAGACCTATGTAAGACCATCAAATGTGTTGTCATGATATGTGCAACTGTGTGTATATCTTCCAACAGATTGACCTCCACTCAAGGTAAGGACTATGACTTACCATCTACCCAGTCCCAGAGTATAATATAGTGACTGGAAAACAATAGGTGTTCAGTAAGTGCTCTTTTGGATGCCATCACCAAAACATGGCGTCCCTTACATTGTAAGTATCCACGTCTTACATGCTAAAGTCCCTCAGATTACTCAGAGTTCAGCATCTGATCTCATCATCAGCCCACTCCCTTAGTATTAATATGAGCCTGTGATCCCCTCCCCAAAAATAGTTGTAGTAACAAAAAGAAGTTAATATTGAATCCTTTGGCGTCACTCCAGTTCTACCTCTTGGTCTACTTAATCTACAGATGAGACTGAACCAGATTGAGTGACTTTCTCACTCAGAACCTTGGTTATTTCTTCAGTTAATCTTTGTCATTGTTCCCTCTTGACGTCACACTACCAATAAAAGAACCCTATTTAGGGGCCTCCTTTTTGTTGTTACTGTCCCTACAGGGGTGACCCTTGACATCTATTAAGAAGTTGATGATGTAAAAAGAATTTCAGGCCCCTTTCCATGGGGTCACTTGCTAGAATAATAGAAGAGTGGACCCTAATTCTCAGGGCATATATGTAGGATCCACTGCTTTTGTCCTCTCCTTTTCTCCTCCTTTATTTACTACTAGTGGGGAAAGAAGACAAAATGCTTCATGAGCAACTCTGAACTGAGAAAATTAAATCCAAAGGCTTTATTCAAAGGAAATACTCTGCTTTGTGTTTCTCAGTTCCACCTTAGCCAAAGTAGGCTGCTGTTCCAGAGCTGGACAAGCATGAAAGGGAGAGAATGAGAAGAATGAAGGGGGCTGTGCCTGTCAGTTTCAGCACAAGTTTGCTTTTGGATTTGCTATGAAAGTGACTCACTTCATAAACAATACAGCTGCTGTGGGAGGCAGTCCTGTCAGCTTTGATGGATGGCTGTGTATCTGTGGATCTTCTGCAGTTGTTGGGAAGACAGGCTTTGGGGCCAAACAACCATATCATATACATCTTAAGTCAATAAGAAATATGAGAACCCTTCCTACCAATGGGAAGAATAAGGCAAAGCTCTCTGAATACTGGGACTCTTGATGTGCTCTCTCTGCTGTACCTGGTCTGCCTTTTAACCACAGTTTCACATCTGACCCCCTATCTGAAGGCCCTACTTTGCCAGAGCAGTTCTAGGAAGTCACTTTCCCTTTCATAAAGCAAGATGACTCTCAGTTGGCCCTCAAATAGGAGAGGTTATATGGGGGTCTGATGAGTGTCAAGCAAAGACTGAATTTCCAGTAAATGTGAGCTTGAGAGGACAGTTCATGGTGCTGGATCATGACAATTCTCCTTTATGAGTATGGATTGAGACTAACTCCTAATTTCTAACAAACACCGTCAATGAGACAGTTCCTGGGGGGAGGGGGGTGTTGTCTCTGGCAATAAGAATAATTACCCAAGAGCTATCTGCAGGTAAGATGGTATGGCCACTGGTAGAGCTTAACTTTACCTCCCTCCTCCACACAGGCTTATGAGACCATGGTCTTGCTGCAGTATGACCTCTACACTCCCAGAAAGCATGAGTCTTGGGATATAATTGGAAGAACCCTGCAAAAGCTTTTGCTGTCAAATACATCTAGTGCCCCACTTACTTCTCATGGTCTTTCAAAGCCCCACCATTAGCCATCTCTCAAATGTTAAGCATTTAGGCATGAAGGTAATTGTGAAAATATGATCATAAAGGGGTGAAACATTAAGCCATTTTTCACATTACATTTCTAAAGGAACTTGATGTTTGTTGAAATTCTCTGAGGAGTCCTCCCAATTACATCAACTCACCAGTGCTCTTTATCATCTCCCCCTTATGCCCTCAACCCTTTATCTCTTCTTTTTACATCTCATTTTCTCTTACTTGACAAGTCTTTCCCTTAAAAGTGTGACTAAGTTAGACCCCCATACCCCCATGTTTGGCTTATTAGCACTGTCATCACTTGACAGATTTAAGAAATATAGACTCTTGGTCCCCAATGAAAATCTGTTGAATAAGAATGTGTATTTTAATATTGGATTTACTTACCCATTGAAATTTGAGAAGTCAGTTTTAAGCACACCTTCCTAGAGACCCATCAAGAACATTCATCCTCTATGCCTTCAGTGTTTAAACAACTCTCCCCAAAAGTTCTTGGCTCATTCACCAAACTGACAATGTTGTTAAGCATAAGGTGACCATCTTCAGACTCTAAGATGGATACTTCAGGGATTTCAAAGTCACTCACTCCGTAGTAGATTTCATCCTGCTCTTGGTGGATCTTTTATAAAGACTTTTAAGTTCTACTGAAATGATGCATGTATCATTGTTGATACATGAGGCATCATTGATACATGATACATTTCATGTATCATTGAAATGATGTGTGTTATTTCCTATATCATCATTGATCGCTACACCAGTCAGAATTAGGAAAGGTAGGGGGAGGTTGCATATGTCCTTGGGAGCAACTAGAAAGAGGATTCTTAATATAACCCCAGGACTTTTCAGCACTGTGGGACTGGCAACTTTGCTTAACTCCAAGCTGCTCCCAGGATCTATACCAACCGTTCTCTTAAGGAGAAACAATTTGAAAACCAACAGGGAATAGTCTTCATAAAATATGTTTACTGGTGTCAGTATGCCAGGAAGAAGGCTATTTCAAGGGCTTAATCTGTATTTTAAAAACATTTTATTTTGAGAATATTGTAGATTCACACACAGTTGAAAGTATTCTTCACCCAGTTTCCCTCAATAATAACATCCCACAAAACTCAAGTTCAACATCATAATCAACATATTAACATTGTTACAATATAACAACCTTATTCAGATTTCACCAGTTTTACATATTCTGTTTTTTATGTATCTGTATCGTGTATTTTATGCAATTGTATTATTTGTGTAAATTTTTATGACTACCACTAGCTAAGAAATGAAACATTCCATCTCAAGGAATTCTCCTGCCATCTTTTTATATGTACAGCCCCTCACCCTCTACCCCATAAATTGAAAAACACTGATCTGTTTTTTGTTATAACTGTTGTTGCAAGAATGTCATATACATCTTATATGCATTTATTTGTATGCATATATATGTGTATAGATTTATATAGCATGTAACCTTTTACTATCTTTGTTTACTCAGCATTGTTCTCTGCAGACTCATCACACTATTGCACATATAAGTTCATTCCTTTAGATCACTAAGTTGTACTCCATAATATGGATATACCACAGTTTGTTTAACCATTCACTCACAATGGATATTTTACTTGTTTCCAGTTCTTGGCTATCACAAAACAAGTTGCTGTGAACATTTTTGTTCAGATTTTTGTGTGAATGTAAGTTTTCACTACTCTGGTATAAATGCTCAGGAGTATAATTGCTGGATCATATAGCAGTACATGTTCAGTTCTGTAAGAAGTAATTAAACACTTTTCCAGCATAGCCATGCCATTTTAATTCCCACTAGCAATGAGTGAGTGAGTGTTTGCTCTATGTCTTGAATGCTTCTATTTGACTAAACGTCGGAAGCAAAGCTCTTCCAATAGTTTCCTTTAAGCTCCCAAAGAAACAACAGAAAGAGAAGTCCTTATCCCCTTTGCATGATTAATGCCCCTTCTGGAAGATTCCCTATTCCCACACTCAATGTGATTCTGCAGACTGCCTTTGTGTTGTCCTTTCCTTTAAGTGCCTTTCAAATTGCTTATCAATATTGGCTACTATACCTTTGTGTCTTGTTCTGATCATAATCTCCTAATCCTCCAAGATACTATGCCAAACTCCTGGTACAGCCAGACCTGCAACCATGACTCTGAACCTTGAATAGAAGAGTTGGTCCTCTGGCCCCAGGGACCAAGGTCAGCACAAGTCACTCATCTTCCCAGCCTAAAGGTATTCCTGTTTTGCCTGGACTAAAAACAGAACTATGAGAAAGGCAGAGAGTAGAGACCAGAAGTGTACAAGGCCAGGACAGAAGTCTGGTGACAGGGATATCTGTGAAAGGAGTAGATACAGCCATACAGTAGATATGCGATTTGAGCCAGGTTTTTCCTTGGTTCTGAGCATCAAGACCATGAGTACAACAGTAGCATCAGTTATGGAGCATCTGTTGTGGGAGAGGGACTTTTAAAATGCACTTTCTACCAATTAGTTCATTTGCTCCTCAGAGCCTCACTAAAGCAATAGTGCTTTCCTCATCTCTTCTCTCTTTTGACAAGTTAGGAATCTGAAACCTGAGATCACACAGGGATTTAAATCCAAGCTGCAAACTTCAGAGCCCAACCAATTTTACTGCATTACTTTAGTCCTTCTCAAAGGAATAGATCCATAGCTCCAGGTTCTACAAAGCTTAAAAGAGATTAAGACTAAGATCCAAGTGATTTGCGTGCTGGGAAGAAGGCCCATGTGGAGTGGAGACCATTGTCATAGGCAACAGCTGAGCTGACAGTTAATCACCCTTGGTTCTTGACTAGATTGACACTGCCCGGTCTACATAAACCAGCATCTTATGGCAGTTTACAAATTCCACAATGAAGGAAAGACAACCAAAAATTGCAGCCCTTCCAACAATGTGTGAGGGTTATGCAGAGAGCTTCAGGCAAAAGACACTGGAGAGCATAGTTCTCATCCACCTGCTTGGGGTCCTGTGACATGTCACAAACTAGCAAGGACACAGTGCAGCTTCATGGCAGGTCACAGCCCCAAACACATACTTGTCACATACCATTCTCTCTGGCAACATGCATTCCACGTGTCCCAGAATTCTGCAACACATGTTGTTTTCCCTTCTGATGCAATAGTTTGCTGATAGTAAATACTTCTTGATAAAGGACCTCTGCTCCCAAGCTGAAATTATTTGACTAATGTATTATATTCTTCTCCCCCCTCACTTTAAGCCATACCTACACATTCTTGAATAGTCTGCTAAGTGTTGTTTTCTAAGCCAAAGAGGACTTTCTTCTAGATAGTTACATCTCTCCTTAACTCAAGCTCATGGACCTTCTGACATGACTTCCAAGAACAATAGGAATCCTTGCCATCAACATGCTCCGTGCACATATCTCCCCAACACATAGAGGGGTTCTCACCTTTCCTGGGTACCTTCCCTCCCCACTCAGGACACCCACCCTGGCCTCCTTTATTCCATCATGGGTGTGCCACTCAAGTTTGGTAGCTGCTGCCTTCTCTTAGGCAAGGGATTTGAGTTTGACAGTTTTGTCTCTTCTATGTGGTTTCAGGAAATGTTGGTACTTAACAGTAGAATAATGTGGGTTCTAGTCCTGATCTTTCTGCTAATAATATTCCCAGGTGCCAGGACTACTCAAATTACGGTGTTATCAATAATCCACATAACTCAAAAATCTCTGATGCTGCCTTCATTACTAGGAATATCTCAATGCCAGCTAGCCCTCCCCATATGCTGCATTTCACTGCTCCAAAACAACAGATGTCTTTTTTTTTTATTTAATGAGCTTTCCATGACTTTGTTTTCCTCTTTCATCTCTGATTTTTATATATGCTGTAGTATATGTTTCATGTATCTTCATAAACCACTATTTATCCTTTCTGGTTACAAATTGAGAAAGGAGGGAGGGAGGGAGGAAAAATGGAGGGAGGGAGGGAGGGAGGGAGGAAGAGAGGGAGGGAGGAAGAGAGGGAGGGAGGAAGAGAGGGAGGGAGGAAGAGAGGGAGGGAGGAAGGAAGGAATTCCAGACAAAATTAAGAAATTCCAGACAGAATTCTGTCTATAACAAAAAAATTCAGAATGCCTCAGCATATTTAGCTTTTCCATTTAAAAGAAGATAGGAAAAATCAGG
>PVHY01001918.1:0-51657 GCA_004024945.1 Uropsilus gracilis | reverse complement strand
ATTAAAAATTGGATAGCTCAAATTTCATATACTCTGTGCCTATCTTCACGAATGAGGTAAATTCTGATTCTCCCTTTCTCATCTATAGAATGAGGTGGGGATAATGGAACTAGACCACAGTAACCAAGGTAAAACAGTCTCTATAAAATATTGACACTAAGAATACAAAGTAGCATCATTAGCAGTTCAGCTGGGGCAAGCCATCATGCAAAACCACCTTTTGTGTTTCAGGGCATGTAGCACCATTGGTCACCATTCACTCATGTTACCAGTGCCACGTCCAATCACTGTTCCAGCCAAAGACATATCATATCATAGTGTCTTGGAGAGGCAGAACCACTCACACAGCTTGAGAATTTCTGTGTCAATTTATCACACAGCCCATATAACCTTTTTGGATGATCTAAAAAAAAACTCAACTTTCTGTCTGAAAGAGAAATCATTATCTTCCACTCCCAAATCTTTCTTCCTGAATTCCTCTCTCTGATGACTACACATAATCATCAAAACCAGAAGCCTAGGTACCAACATTTGCTCCTCTTCTGTAAATTTCACATCAACTAATCAAATCTTCTCCATTGTACCTCTTGAATACGTTTGTCTCCATCTTTTTCTTGTTACCTCTAGATAATAACCATTTCTTCTGAAACTCAGTGATTTTCCACAAAGCATCTTCAGTTAGATGGTGGGCTATGAAAGAATTCATAATAAGTGGCATAGAACCAAATAAGTTTAGGGAATGCTGGAATGTTATGCATGAGATGTGTGTATGTATGTGCACATATATATGTATATATAGATACATATATATATAGATACACACATATATATGGTCATTAAATATGCTTTATTTATGTACATACATATAGATAATAATATTCTTCTCTTATTGAGTAAAATGTGATTCCATTAAGTATCTTTGTTTCTCTAAATTATTTTATTACTAGAAAATAAAATTCCTGAGTACATGTGTTGAGCTCTCCTTTGCGCCACCTTAGGTGAGAAGTTAAAAAAACTTGTTCACCACTAACTTAGACAATAAATTCTTAAATGTGCTAATTCTAAGCTCATTCTTTCTTCCTTGTTCTTCTCCCTCCCAAATCTGTTTTTCTCTGAAGTCTCAGAATTATCTTTCTAAAATATTCATTTGTTGTTGTCACAGCTTTGCTTAAAATTGTTCAATAGTTTGCTTTTATTACCCTGAACACACCTTACTTGTCCATATACAGAATTTCAGAATATCCTCCCTCACTAATCCTTCAACTTATCTCTCCTCTTCCTTGATATGAAGTTTCACAAGAAGCTCTAGTCAAACCAAATTTTCAGTTTCCCAACTGCCCCTCACAGTTCTGGACGCCCCTGCTTTTGTGCATGAGGCTCTCTTGGCAACTGAGCAATTCTTTGGAATTATTTCTCATGATTGACTTGTTTGTGCTTTAAAGAATCAATCTTGGTGTTGCACAGACAATAGACTGGGGGGAGAGGGGAGGTACAGGTTAATTCAGGGAGACCCGAGCTGGTGGTAGCTTGGTCCATGGGGATAGCAATGAGATAGTGACAATAATCCTCAGATGTTCATATTTTAAGGCATCCATTTTATATATTTCATTGAAAATCTTATCAACTTTTTAAAGCCAGTTGACAAGTGGAAAAACTGAGCCATAATCAACTATATTGTCAGTATTATGTCTAAAAGGGAGTTCTGCAATCCATTTTCTCACATAAAGTGGTATTTTCTGTCAAAACAAACTTAATACGCCTTACAAACTGAGTAGCATATAATTTCTATTACTCTTAAGGATCTTATAAGTGTGTCTTATTATAAGGGAAAGATAAAATCAAAACCACAATGAGATATCACTTCTTACCTGTGAGTAATGACCAATATTAAAAAGACTGGAAGGAATGTTGGGGGAAATGATCCCTTGTACTCTGTTGGGAGGAATATAAATTGGTATAGCCACTATAAAAAATATCATGGAGAGGCCTTTAAAAATTAAAGATGGAAATACCATATAATCTAGCAATATCATTTCTGGGTATTTATCAGAAAAATATGAAAACACTAACAGGAAAAGATACATACACCACTAGTTCATAGCAGCATTATTCACAATAACCAAAACATGGAATCAACCTAACTGCCCACTGATGGCTGATTTGATAAAGAAATTGCATGTACATACACATATATGAACATATATAATATATAGTAGTATGTTTGTGCGTGTATATGCGCATACATGCACGCATATATGTATATATACATATATATACACACAGTGGAATAATCTTCAATTATTAAAATGGATGATATTGTATCTTTTGTGACATGGCTGGGACTTGAAGCGATTACTCGAAATGAAGTCAGTTCAAAAGTGAAAGACAGTTATCCGGTAGCTGCACTTTTTTTTAATAAATACTTCATTATATAGATAATTATTTCACATCTTTTTAATCCCCAGGGCTCTCCCCTCCCTGGTCATTCCCTCCCTTGCCTGCCTTCCCTCCACCCAAGTTGTGAACTTCAGTTTGTTTTTTAGCTTATTTTGACTTTTCCTCCTGGCCATTTGTTTGTTTTTCCTATGTCCCATATATTAGTGACACCATTTCGAATCTGTCTTTTTCTTTCTAACTTGTTTCTGCTAATATGATTTCTTCTAGTTACATCCATGTTTGATAGTTGCACTTTTTTTGGACTATAAATAACAAAATAATCAACTAGCAAAGTGCAATAAAAATACTCTTAGAATTGGAAAAATACAATGCTTACCAGAGGGGTGAGGGAGAAAGGGGAGAAAGAAAAGACAGCAGGGCTAATGTGATAGCAGGTTGGCACTGTTGCTGTGGTGGTGGGTGAGGGAGGCATATGCACATATTGAGGTGTGAAGTTCTACTCCCCAAATTTCATATTATGTAAGCAAATGGAAAGTTAATAAAATTTGATTTTTAAGTGTTTATTTTGATTATATTAAAAATAATTCCTCATTTTCACATTTGATTTTTTTAATACTCATGAAAACCATGAATTTAGTAAGATGGCTCTTGTCCTTTCTCCCCTTAGCTCTTTTCTCTTAATGATATAATATTTCTATAGCTCATAAAATCTTTTATCCTAATAATTGTATTGGTAGCAGCAACAGTAGTAGTAGGTAGTAGTAGTAGTAGTAGTAGTAGCAGTAGTAGCAGTAGTACTAGTAGTGATAATAGTGATACAATGTAATGCACTGTCAATAATAACAGAATCTTGATACACTGAAGGTGTATATAGATTATCTCATTTAATTCTTATAGATGCCCTAAGGATTGGCAAAAGAGTAACTAAATGAAGGGTCAGAGAAACACAAGCTTAAAAACCAACCCTTGAAAGCTGACTACCCGAGCACGAAGCACAAAAGGGAGAGGAGTTGGAAGAGGAGTAGACACCAAAGTGGGAAGGGAACACAATGGATTATGGTCATGGGATCATGGGTGAGTGGGTGGTGAGTACACTATGGTCGCAATTCCTGATCACCAAATCCTCCTATAGTCAAATATTTCTTCAATTAAAAATAATGAATTTTAAAATAAGAAGCCCTAAGGGATGGAAAGTATCTTTATCCCCATTTTACAAATAATGTAGCAGAGATTTCAAGAAGCCATACAATTTTTCAATATGGTTCAACTAACAAGTTGTGGAATAGAATTCAAATCCAGTTGTCATAGCCTGTCCCTTTACATACTCTACCAAACTGGCTCCATGTAGTCATTTTCATACAGATTCCAAGTGTCATGTGACTGGATGAATCTAATAAGGCATTTCTAAATAATGTTCTAAAATTTAAAACAGAAGTTTGCACTTTTGTTTAAAATGTGGAAAACTCAGAAAACCACAATTTAGAAAATATTTCTAGGATCATATCATGCAGTGGTAGCTTCTGTTTAGATTCTTTGTATTCTCTGTATCATACTTATAAGAGATTAATGTTGTTGTGAGTATAAACTAAGCAAACTTTTTACAATATGGCTTTTCAACTTAATAAATTTTCCCTTACCATTAAGTTATATTTACATTAAAATCTTTTTGTACTCGTATAACCTGCCAATATGTAAATGTTCCAACAGATATTCATGCAGTAGTAGACGCCTGAGTTAAATTTTTTTCTTATTATTAGTTATAAGATTTATTTAATCTGTTATAATTAATTCCATAACAAATATTTTTATATATGTTTGATTATGTCTTGTGGTTAAATCTCTAAAAGAATCGCTAATTCAAAAAGAGAAAAATGGTTATTTTTTAATTCATTTTTCTTAATGATTGTTCTTAATGATTGTTCAGATTTAAACATCAACCAGTAGTTTCTAAATGAAGCCAGTTTCTATATATTCTAGCTAATATTCTGTACCAAGTGCTATTATTTTTATTATTTGGAGTTGATTTCTTTTTCTTTTAAAAGTTCTTTCCATTTACTTAATTTTAAATCAAAAAGGTGAGGATTTTGCTTTCAATCTTGAAAGAGTAGTAACTGTATGCTATTTACAGCACTATTCCTATACCCCATAATCAACTATAGAATTAGATAAAATGTAATTTATAATATATAAATTTCTAACGCATAAGCATTTATTATATCTACATAACTTCTGTTTTCAGGTTTTAGATAACAGGCAATGCAGATCTATTTTCTCTTACAGCATGACATGCAACCAGCAGTGAATTTCCTAACCTCTGGGAGGATGGGGAGCTCATGAAGAGCTTGGCAACTTCTCTGATTGAAGGGAGAAATACAGAAACTTGGAAAGAAAGAGGCAACTGGAAATTGCAGGGACAAATTCCAGACAGGAGCAATACAATACAATGCAAGAACTATGGAAATCTGCATAGGAGCCTCATTGAGAAACAAGCTAAATCTAAAACTGCACATGTGTAAATGAATACCACAAAACAGGCAAAGAACAATAACAAGGGCTGTCTAATTGAAAATATTCTCCTCTCCCACAGGGCCAAGAAACATTCAAGCTGTTACCACTTACAGTAGAAAGACACAGAGGCTAAAATCTAAAATAAACAGGACCTCAATATCATGTGAAATAAAATCATGTAAAAAATACATAAAATAGAAGTCCCAATGAAAATGATAAGAGTGTTTAAATAATTATTGATTGAACATATCATAAAATTGATTGAAAATTTAGAAACCTACACTTTTTATATACCAGGAATGATAAACAAAAATACCACATTCAAGAAGATGAAACAATTTCTAAGCCATAAAAACTCACCTAAAAATTTTAAAATAATTGCTATCTATAGTTTCAGTTTTCAAAGCACAGTAAAATAAAAGTAGAATCAGTAACAGAACAATAACTGGAAAATCCCAAAATATATGAAGATTAAATAACACACTTTTAAATATTAGATGAACATTATTAGAGGGATTAATTACATGAAGAAATCTTTAAAAACATTTAAAAGTATCCTCAATGAATTAAAATGAAAATATAACTTAAAATTTGTGGGATACAACAAAAGTAAATTTCAGAGGGAAATTTATACCATTAAATATACATTGTAGAAAAAAAGATTTAAAGTCAAAAATGATTTCCACCTTAAAAAACTTGAAAAAGAAAAGTAAACAGAAGAAAAGTAATAAAAATTGGAGTAGAAATCAATGAAACTGGAAGTGGGAAATTTTTAGAGAAAATTCAACAAAACCAAAGGTTGTTTCTTTCAAAAGACCAATAAAATTGATCAGTTTCTAAGAAAGGTTAACTAAGAAACAGAGAGGACACAAATTACAAATTTTAGAACTACAGAAGGGAGCATCACTAGAGATGCCACATCTTTAAGTGAAACTAAAGGAATAATAATTGAATAATTTTACAGCACTATACCCAGAATTATAATAAGCTGCATGAAATGAACCAATCTGGAAAGAGTCCATGTGCTAAAATTCAAACAAGAAGAAATAGACATTGAAACAGACCTAGACATATCAAGTAAGTTGAATTAATTAACAACTTCCTAAAAGAGAGCACCAGGCCTAGATGGGTTCACTGATGAATTCTGCCAAACACTTAAGGATGAGATCATACCAGTCCTTTACAGTATCTTTCAGAAGGCAGAACAGAAGAATACTTCCTATCTCGTTCTGTGAGGCAAATAGAATCCCAATACCAACACCAGACAAAGACTTTATGAGAAAAGAAAACTAAAGACCAATATTTCTTAAGATCATAAGTGAAAAATTCTCAATGAAATACTAGCCAATTGAATGACGATGTGTAAAAAGAATTATACACTATGTAGCATTTATCCCAAACATGAAAGTCTGGCTCAACATTCAATGATCAATTAATGTAATCCATCACAACAGCTAAAAAAGAAAAATCACATGAGACTATCAATAGATGTAGAATAATCATCTTACAAACTCCAACACCCACTTTTGATAGAAACTCTTGGTAAACTGAGAATAGAGGGGAATTTGCTCAACTGCAGAAAATCTGTAGCAAGCATCATACCAAGTGATGAGAAACTTAAAGCTTTTTCACTTGGGAAAAATAAGGTTGGTATGTTTCCTTTCACCACTCCTTTTCAACATTATACCAGAAATCCTGCAAAATTCAATAAGCTGAGAATAGGGGTAGGGGGAGGTATACATATAGGGAAGGAAGAAATAAAAATATCTTTACAGAAAATGGAAAAATGTATGTAAGTAAACTGAAAATTGACCTCCCAAAAATCCACTGGAAACAGTAAGTGATTACAGCAATATTGCAGGGCATGAGATTAATAAAAGTTGATTATTTTCCTACATACCCACAATAAACAAGTGGAATTTGGCATTAAAAATACACACCATTAATAATAGCACCCTGTAAATTGAATAATTGACTACACATTTAACATATTTATAGATCTATTCAAGGAAACCACAAAACTCTGATGAAAGAATTAAATAAAGGACCAAATAAAGAAATATATTCCATGTTCATGGATAGGAAGACTCAATGTTGTCAAAATACTGGGTTTTTTTTCCGCAAATTGAACTATAAATTCATATATTCCCAATCAAAATTCTAGAAAATTAGTTTGTGGATATAAATATAAAAATATAAAAAAATATAAAATTATGAAGGATATAAAGAAAGTTAAGTTTCTCCATGTAGAGCTTATAGGGAGGGGTAAAAGCCGTAGAATCATGAACACAGTATAGAAAGAAAATAAAAACAAAATTGGGAAACTGATATTACCAAATGTCAAGACTTTAAAGCTACAATAATGATGACAGTGAAGTAATGGTGAAATAGCAAATAGACCAACAGAACAGAATAAGGAGTCGATAAGTGAAGTTACATATATGTGGTCAATTGTTCTTTGACAAAGGAGCTCAGGCAAGTAGTGTGGTCTTTTTTAGTATTTGATGTTGGAAAAACTGGACATCATGTGTAAAAACTTTCTGAATCTAGATGTAGATAACATAAACTTCACAAACATTAACACAAACTTTTCAAAAACCTAAATGTAAAATACAAAGCTTTAAGACCGCTAACAGACAACATAGGAGAAAAATCTAGAACTTGAATATTGTGAGGACCTTTTAGACACAACACCAAAAGTATTACCCATAAATTAAATACATGATAAGGTGGACTTCATTTATTTAAAAATGTCTACTCTGAGAAAGATAGTGCTGACAGAATGAGAAGACAAGTCACAGACTAGGGGAAAATAGCTGCAAAAGATGTATCTTATGCAGGACTATTTCTCAAAATCTACAAAGAACTGTTAAAACTCAGCAAAAAGAAAACAAACTACCCATTTAAAAAGGTGGCTAGTGACCTTAACCAACACCTCACCAAAGATAAACACATGGCAAACAAGCACATGAAAAGATGTTCCACATCATGTCACTAGGGAAATGCAGATTAATCAATGACATACTACCACATGTTTATTTAAATGGCTAAATCTGGGCTGACATGGAACACCAAATGCTGATGAGAATGTGGCACAACAGGAACCCTCATTCTTTGCTTATGAGACTACGAAATGGTAAAGTCTCTCTGGGAAACAATTTCATTTTTTATTTAAATCAAAGATATTCTCATAGGATGCAACTGAATGTGGTATCTACACCCCTCCAAAAGTATTAAAAATGTCCACAGAAAAGCCTGCATAAGGATGCACATAGAAGTTTATTCAAATTTTCTAAAACTTGAAGCAGACAAGATATCCTTCAGTAGGTGAAGGGATAAACAAATTGTGGTATGCTCAAACAATGTAAAATTATTCAGTACTAAGAAAAAATGAGCTATTCAGTCATGAAAAGACATGGAGGAATCTTAAATGCATGTACTACGTAAAAGAAACCCTATACTTGTTGTCTGATCCCAATGAGGTAACATTCTGGAAAAGGCAAAACTAAAGCAATAATAAAAAAAAAAGTCAGTGAGAGAGAAAGTGACAGAGGGAGTGGGGTTGGTGGGGTGGAGGCAGGTAGGAAGGCTGGAAAGGAAGAAGTGATGAACAGGTGGAGGTGGAGCATAAAGGCATTTTAAGGCAGTGAAAATACTCTATATACTGGAATTATGTATACCTGTCATTAAATGCTTGTCTAAACCCATAGACTGCAATACAAGAATGAAACATAATGTAAGATATGGACTTTGGGTGCTTACAATATGTTGACATTAAGTTTGTCAACTGTCATAAATCAACCACTCTTGATAGGATCCTTGTGCAGGGGCAAGGAATATATGAAAAATCTCTCTATAGTCCTCTCAAATTTTCTGTGATTATAAAACTACATGAAAACAAATTTTATCTTATTTTTATTTATTTATTTATTTTTAATATATATATATATAAATTTCACATCATTGTAATCACAGGGATTTACCCACACACACACACCTTTCCCCGTCTTTCCCTCCTGGCCAAAGTTGTGTGCTTCAGTTTGGTGTTTAGCTTCTTTTGACTTTTTCTCATGGCTTTTGTTTATTTTTTCACTGTATTCCATATATTAGTGAAACCATTTGGTTTCTGTTTTTTTCTTTTTGACTTGTAATTAATGAAAATGGAACTACCACTTGACCCAGCAATTGCTCTCTTTGGAATCTACCTCAATGTGGGTACAAAAGGACACTGTGCTCAGATGTTTACTGCAGCACTATTTATAATTGCAAGGACTTGGAAGCAACCAATGTGCCCCAAACAGAAAACAAATTTTAAATATTACTAAACCCATTGGGATAGCTAAGCTCCAAGATGGCTTCCAATGATTCCTACCTAGTGATAGGTCCTTCTGCATTTCCCTTCCATGTGAAATAGTGCTGACTTGTATGACCCACAGATTATGGCAAAAGTGATGGTTTGTGACTTAGGAGTTAGGTCATAAGAGACAGTGTCTTTTGCATCACTTCCTTTGGGGGTAGTCAGTTATCACGTAATGAGAAAGCTAAGAGGCCCACATGGAAGGAAACGGAGGCATTCTACCTAAGTCCACACCAACTTGGCAGCCACATGAGTGAGAAAAATATGGATCAACTGATGAATACATAAACATTTGGTATGTCTATAAAATGGAATATTGTTAACAAAATAAGAGGAACAAACTACTGATGCATGATACCATGTGTATGAAACTCTAAAATTATTTTAAGTAAAACCATTCATGAAAGACCATATATGGTATGATATCACTTATATGAAAAGTCAAGAATAATCAGATCCATAGATAAAGTATATTAACATTTTCTAGGACTGGGAGTTTGGAGGAAATGAGGAGCACAAGCATTCTTTTGGGGGTCATGAAAATGTTCTAAAATTGTGGTAATGGTTGCACAACTTTGAAAATATACTAAAAACTACTGAATTGTATGACTTAAATGGGTGAATTGCATGGTATGTAAACCTCGATAAAACCATTATTTAAAAAATAATAAAACAGATCAGTTGTTCCCTGAGGCCAGAAGTGGATTGCAAAGTAGTATAAGGAATCATTTGGTAGTGATGAAAATGTTCTCAAGGGCAGTTTCAAGGGCATATGCAAGCACACAGTTTATTATACTGTATAATATGTATCCTATTATATAAATCATTTGATATACAAGTTAATTTTATGAATTTATCCTCATATTTCCGGTAACTAATTCCCATCTCCAGATACAATTGACAAGATGAACCTCTTCTATATTCTTTTATACAGATTTCATGATCTATAAGTCATTCTTACATACTTGATTTACCTTTCATAAAACAAATGGCAGAATACCACACATATTCTTAAATACCTTGAGCTTGAGATTTTTACTTAATATATTCTGATCATTCCCAATACTATCATATTACAACAATGAAAAGATATAAAGAACTGCGTCATTCTATTATTTATCTGCTTAGATACAATTATGGATACAGCATAATTTGTTTAATCAGTATCTTATTAACTTGTTTCTATTATTTTGTCCTTTGATGCTATATACAGGAGTAAACAGATTTATACATACAAAATTTCACACAAGTGCACATATTATCTAGAGGCTAATTTTTTTGCTAAAAGATTGCTACCTCAGAGGGTATAGCTCTTTGTGATTTTGATGGATAGAGCAAATTCCTGTTCATGTACACTAGATATACTTAAACCACCAGTGACAGTTATCCAATTTTTTCTAAATCTTTGACAATATAAGTAAAAGCAGTATCCAATTTACTTGACCTGTTTCCTTTTCTATGAACTGTCATTTGTAGTCTTCAGCTTTTTTCTATATTCTAAAACATGTACTTACTTGCAGAAACTTTTTCTACATTATGCAAATTATAGTTTAATCTGTACTATGAATTGCAAAAATTCTCCCAGTGTTCTGCTTACATTTTAACTTTGATTATAGTGAGTTTACCAAAAAAAGTTTTTTAATATATTCCAATTTACCTCTCTTTAATGACTTTTGGGTTTTGTATTATCCTTAGGTCTTTCTCATAGCACAACTATCAAAACAATGTTTCAGAGCTTCTAAAGTGCTATTATGGTTTGATATCTTTTCAGATTTGGGGGGCATTTTTGTAATCCCTATATTTCTCCCACCATCATATCACCCATGACCCATCACTATTTTCTCTCATGTTCCACCCTTCCACCCATTTACCTTCCTTTGCTGAATGTTTCACTTCTATAATGAACTTGTTAGTAGTTTCTACTATTTTTTGTCCTTTTGTTTGCTTTATCTATATTCCACATAACAGTGAAACCATCCAGCTAATTGACTGACTAATTTCAGCTAGCATAATTCATTCAAGTGTCATCCATGTTGTTGCCAAAACAAGTGGATCAAAAAGTTGTGGTATATTTATACAATGAAATATCATTCAGCATTTAAAAAGGACAAACTCATACCTTTCCCAGCAACATAGTTGCATAACTTATGCTCACACTTTTAATCAATTGGGAACATATTTTGGCATGGCATGCAAAGCACATTTTTTTCCAGATGACCCTTTCACCGTTTGAGTACCATTTAGTGTATATTCCCTCTTTTCTCCACTGATTTGAAATGGACTACAATCATAATGACTTGGGCGTCCCTACATTTTCTATTCAGTTCCACTAATCAACTGCCTATTCTTGGAATAACATCAGCTTGTTCTAATTACATTGCTTTACAACAAGAGTAAGTGGCTAGCAGGCTACTAACTTTTTATCAGACTTTCTCCTATCTATCCTTGTTTATTTCCCCCATTTTATCTTCAGTTAACAATTCACACCATTCCACTGGAAAAATTCTTTAGATATTCTTATGAGGATCATATCAAATACATAGGTTATATAAATTTGACATGTTTCTGATCTTGAACTTCCCACATGAAATCAATTTTATTATTCCTTTTCATTCGTGTAAGTCTTCTCTTATAAATCTTCAAGTCTTTCACTCATAGTGAACATTCTTCTTCATATAAATCTTGCATATTTCCTGTGCAGTTGTTATTTAGTTGTTGTGATTCAGATGTTGCAATCTAGTTGTGTGCACTAAAAATGCTTACAATTTACTAAATATGACTGACAATAGATGACACTTTTGTTTTCTTAATTTTAATGGAAATACCTAATCATTCAACTGCTATGAATCATATTGGCTAAGTAGAATACACATATATACACGTGTGCATATACACATAGGTGTGCATGAGCATACACATATATACACACACACCTACTTCTGTCTTTTCTTTTTCTGTGTTAAATATTCCATTGCTGCTATTCTTATTGTTTTTATTCATAAATCATAATTGTATATATGTATACAATAATCTATGCATAATTTTCTTGTCCTACACCTGTTTTCCTTTGCTCCTTAAAATATATTATGATAGCCCCTTCAAGCACTGAATGTGATTGTGAAGAAATATGAGGTCAGTGTTATTTTATTCTCTTATAAATAATTTCATTTTTACCTAACTAGCCAAAAATATTATTTAGCAATAAGCCTAGCATCTTAATAAGGATATTTTGATGTTGTTACTCCATGTCCATTTCCCATGTACATTACATGCTCTTAAGATTTCTGGATTCCTGTCCTGGAAGTTTTCTTTATTTGTGTTCTCATTGGTTTGCCATTTTAGAGGTATATATTTTGTATATTTTGGAACTCTCATCTGTCATCTGTAGCTATCATTTTCCCTCTATGCTATAGCATTAGCAGTTCAATTTTTTACATCTTCTGTAACAATATTTTAAAGATAAATATTCCCCCCATATAAAAATCTTGTTCTCCCAGGATTTCTATATAGATTCTTTTATTGCCTCTGTGATTCATCTTTGAATAAAATGGAACATGAATTTTTAATAATTTGGGGGGGTGGGAGAGGGAAGTAAAAAGGAACAACACTCCTGAAGGATATGAAAGAAGAATTGAACTAATATAAAGACGCACTATTTTCTGGGATAGGAAGATACTTAAAGTGTGAAACTATAACATTAATTTACAGCATAACAAACAGTTTTGTAATATACAAATACTTTTCTTGTGTGAAACTAGATAGACTGATTATAAATCTCATGTAAAAAAAGTAATAGAAATTATCATTAAAATTTTGAGGGGTACAAATTCAGAAGTAGCAAATACAAATGAATATTAAAATACATTCTAAAGCCATATGATTCAAATTTTATAATACTGCTAAGACTAGATCAGTGGCACAAATTAAAACAGTAAACTAGAACAATGGAAAATTATATCATAGATGTGCATAGAACATGAAAACTAGCAACATTTATACATGAAAAGATGTTTGATATCAGTAAGAGGAATGCACATTCTAACTGCACTGAGATGTATTTTTTAACAACAGATTAACGAAAAATTCAGATGTCAAAAAAAGCATGATTAAAAACTATCAAAAAGTAGAAAAGTATATAAATGCATATACATCACCTTGACTCAACAGTCTGACACTGGAGAATTTATCCTATAGTTAATATCTTTATATGTGAAAATCCTGTATTTCACAACACTATAATAGCACAAATTGTCCAAGTGGAACTACATATGGTTACATAAACAGCAGTACAACCATTCAAAGAACACTTTGAAGTTTTAAAACATGAGGAAGCAGTGTATTAATTAGAAAATGTCATCAGGGTATATTAAGCTTGAAAAATAAGGTACAAAATAACATATAATATCAGAGTAAGGAGAGTTGAAAGTGAATATGTATTTTTATTTGCTTATATTATATAAACATATAATGGAAGAGCACATTAAAATTGAAAAAGAGCTTACATAACTGGGAGAAGACTAAATGAATAGGTGAGTGATAACTTCGTAAACTTCCAAAATTTTTTTAGATTTTTCAGATAAATGAATTTATTACCAAAAATCAAATTTAAATATATTTTCCCTTTTTCATTGGTATGAACAGAATTTATAGATTTAATAGAAACAATGTTTACTGTGAGATTTCCTATGCATGAATAATTTTTTTAGTCACGATATCTTACATGTCCATATTTTAAGCTAAAATATTTTATTTATATAAATCTTAAACACTGTTTAATGCAGTCACATTACTTAATACTGTATTACTTGGGGCTGTGTTATCAATCATACTTTTTCCATGAAATCTTGCAGAAGCTAGAGATGGTTCTTGTGCCTTTGAATTGCTCTAACAAAAACCATAGGTTGGGTTGCTTATAAGCCAGAGATTTATTTCTGACAGTTTGGCAGCTGAGAAGTCTAAGACTAAGGCACTCGCTGATTAAGCATCTGCTGAGGGCTTCCTGTTTACAGACACCCCTTTATTTCCTGCGTCTGTCTCGACTGGGTAGAAGAGACTAGGGAACTCTCAGAGTGATCTTCTAAGGGCACAAACCCCACACAGAGAGTTCTATCCTCATGACTTAAGTTCATCCTGAAAGCCCTGCACCTCAAAGATCATCACATGGGCTGTTCTGTTTCAATATATGAAACTGGGAAGATAGAACCAATCAGCATTAGCAGAAATTGTTAATACATGGATTGATTGTCAGTGGACTATGGCGGAAGATTTTCGCTGGTGAACCCAGCGGACACAGCTTTGCAGAGGTGTGAACGTAAGCTTGGGCCCCTGAAATTCGTAATTGTAGTGAATCAACATAACTTCAACAAATATAACTTTGTCCTCAAGATCTTTCTCAATTCTGCTCTTTTTATAATAATTTTACAGTTGAACTTTTTGGATTTATGCTGTTCAATTGCATCAGTCCAAACTCTGGAACAGTGAGCATTAAATTAGAGCAGAGAGGAAACATCTTTCTTTAGCTTGTTAATTTATGAAGAATGTTTCTTTTTTCAAATTTATTTTCTATTTTGTGGGTACAATTTTTCTCTTTTTTTACATTATTATGTACCCCGGGGTTCTCCCACCACCTTCCACCTTATCACCTGTGAACCATCATCTTAATCTTTCGTGCTCCTCCCACCCCTGACTTCCCCCCATCCACATGCTCTATGCTTCAATTCTGCTGAAAGTTAGTTTTAAATTTTTCTTGTCTGTTTGTTTGTTTTCCCTTTATCCCTCATATAAGTGAGACCATCCAATATTTCTCTTTTTCTTTGCTTGTTTCTGTCAGCATGATTCCTGCTAGCTCCATACATGTTGCCACAAATGATGTTTGTCTTTTTTGATTGATCAACAATTGAGGAATATTTCTTATATTTCACAAATAAGATCATTTTAATGAGATTTTAGCGTAAAGGTAAACAATATGTAGACTTGGTGTTTGCAAGCTTCATTCTTGGGCCAAACTCAGTTTGTTGCCGATTTCATAAGTAATGTCTTATTGGGCCACATTCAGGCTCATTTGTATACTATTCACAACTGATATTTACTGAAAATATTTACCATCTAGTTCTTGACAAAGAAAATTTTTCTATCCTTTGTCTAACTCTACTCTGGTAAAAATGTAAATGCATTACTTGCTTAAGACAACAAAAGTTTATTTCTCTTTTAAAGACTTTTTTTCAGAGGCTTAGGTTCCAGTATCCATTCAGACATGTAGCCTGATGAACTTCACACTTTTGGATCTATACCCTATGAAACAGTCTTCTGGTGACCATATCATTTGTACGTATCTCCCCTCAGCCAGAACTCATGGCATAATACTGTATTGAAGCACTAAGTTATTGAAAAGTAGAAGCTTCTATATTCAAAATGGAGAGTATACTGTGTAATATGGAAAAATTGAGAAAAAAGACCAATTAAAATCCAAAACAGGCTACCATCAAGAAGAGCAAAGCTTCAAAAGGAGACAAAAGCAGGAAAAAAGTGCTATCTGTTTCAGAATTTGAGCAAAAGTGCTCATATATCCTAAATCAAGACATCAGGTGGGGAGTGCTTCAAGGGGGCACTGTGAATAAAACACCACAGACCAAGTACTAGAGATGCCAGGAAATAGCATGGAGTCTAGTTGACTAAACTACAGGACACACTTAGAAAAGGAGTGAACAATATGGTAGGGATGACAGGCTGGGGCTATATTGGAAGGATGCTGAATATACTGGGCATTGAGTATTTCCATGGGAGATTCACATGTTAAAATGCAGATGCTTCGATCTTAATGGTTTTGCTCAAAATGGGTCCTCGGCACTTAGCATAGTGTTTGGCAAATGCAGGTGATCAATAAACATTTACGAAATGAATGAAAGAATAGATAAATACTTTCTTACCTTTCTTCTTTATTGTCTTATAACTTGCTGACACTGCATAATAAAGAAAACATCAGTGAAGAGTGGTAATGCTGCTGACTCAGATTTTATGAAGAACATCTTCAATAAACAATTTCGGCATGTTGGCATTCTGCAAATAAATAGGGGTGGAAGTAATTATTGTGTCCACCTTCCCACCTTTGGCCAAGTTTTGTCCGTTAGTTTGACTGTACTCCCTGCCAAACCCCATTATTCCTTCAATTCCTTCTTTACTTTCAACCAGACCACTCTGATCCCATCACTCCCAGAAAGTACTGACTAGAGTCTTAAATTAAGCTCTTCACCTTAGAGCTATTTTTTCCCAAAAGGAAATTCTGACTCAAGAATCACTTTACATGACAATAAAAACCTCTTTCTCTTTCTTAAAGCACAGAAAAAAAATAAATTCCAGATGGATTAAAGAGTAAACTGCTTTGAAATTTCAAATCATAAAATAAAATGGAATCAGATAAATATCAAACATCTGAAGAAAGGATGATTTTGCAAGTTTAGAAGCAACAGCAGATATTTTTATAGGGTGAGAAAAGTCAACAGACATACTGCTAAATACAAGTAAATGAACTGACAAAATAAAAATATATATATTGAAAAAAGTCAGAAGCTAAAGAAATTACTTATGCCATTTATAATGTAGAGGATTAATATCTTGGAAGCTTAAATTATTAAGGTTATCAAGATCTCTCAAAGGGCAAAGGAAAGATAATTCATGATAGGTGATAGAAAAAATGGGTGAAGGGATCAGAAGACACATACTTCCAGTTATTAGATAAATAATTTCTAGGGATTATTCTACAGCATGTAATGTATGTAATGTACAGCATGGCAACTCAAAACCTTAGAAGTTATATGTAGTAAACGAATGTCAATTAAACATACTATGGCAAGCTTCTCACAATATATACATGTATTGAATCACTATGTTGCATGACTAAAATCAACACAATGTTATATGTCAATTATGTCTCAGTTTAAAATAAAATAGATGAAGATACATGTCCTGAAAATATCATCAGAATAAAAATTACACAAGACCTAGTGGTGGAGAGATAATAGTGGTTGCACTTTCATCTACATATGCTTGATTGTAACTTGTGCAGCTCTTTAGGAAAGTAATTTGGTGATATGTATTCAGAGGCATAAATGCAGAGTTTTTAAACCAGAGATTTCACCTCTGGGAAACTGTGTTAAGGAAACAACTCAAAGTACGGGAGAAAAGTTTATTGTCCAAGATGCTCATCACAGCATTATTTGTAATCATGAAAAATAAAAATTATACAAATGTGCAATAAGGGAACAGGTAAGTCAGTTAAAATGCATTGTTTGAAGGATCCCATGTGTAATTAAAAGTATAGTTAATAAATAGGAAAATGCTTATAGTGTAATGTGAGGAAATATTTAAAATGCCATATAGACTAAAATATACCACTAGCAAGGGTTGGTATTTAAATGACAAAATTGCAGTCTTTTAAAATGATTCCCTCCCAGTGAAAAAAATCTTTGGTCATAAAAGTTTCACACCTTAAGTTTCAAATGATGGATTCCTTAGTGAAGCTGCTGTAGGAAACTTCAATTTACATGTCATTGTATCACTCCCAGTTGTTCAAAGAATGACCCACCCTGTTCAATAAATTCAAAACCCCCTCCCCACCAGTATATACATCATTCTTTTACAACTGGGCTTTGGGTCTATGTGAGGGAAGCTTGGGGCCAGTAGCACCATCAAATTCATATCCTCACCTGGTCTCAGTGAGGCAGTAAAGAGGCAATTGACCTAGGATACAAAGGGAACTAGTAGGGATGTAAACTGGTCCAGCCTCTACAGAAAGCTACATGGATGAGCCTCAAACTACTGAATATGGAGCTACCTTTTGATCCAGCAATCCCTCTTCTGGGAATCTACCCAAATGACACCAAAACACTAGTTCAAAAGGACACCTGTACGCAGACGTTTATTGCAGCACTGTTTACAATAGTCAGGCTATAGAGACAACCCAAATGCCCTCAAACAGACAAATGGATCAGAAAGCTGTGGTCTAGGTACACAATGAAATATTATTAAACAATCAAAGAAGACAAATTTGATGCATGTGTGAATACATGGATGGAGCTAGAAGAAATCAAACTAGCAGAAATAAGCCAGAAAGAAAAAGAGAAATACCAGATGATCTCACCTATATATATGCAGGATAGAGCAAAAACAAGCAAACAAAAGAACAAGGAAAATTTAAAACTAACTGTCAACAGAACTGAAGCATAGAGCAAGAGAAAGGGAGGGGCCCTATGAGATATGTTTTCATTATCCTCACTTTAAGGATTAGAAAACAGAGATACAAAGAGGTTTGACTTACCCAATATCACTCAAACACTAAGTGATGAAGACAAGACTAGAAACGACGCATCTGGCCCCACAACCTCTAACTTAACTACTGTCTTATAAATGCCACGAACTATCTATTCTTACTACTTAATTCATTTTGATACTCATGGACTTTGTGTCCTAATCACCGACCACTAAAAAAATACCTTGAGTCCCGCTTACACCCTCTCACTCCTCTTCATTATAAAAGGTAATAATTAAGGGTTGGGTTGCTTAATCTAAAAATGCACGTTGAAGTCCTAACCCCAGTGCTTCAGAATGTGAATTTATTTGGAGGTTGGATCTTCACAGGTGTGATTTAGTTAAAACGCAGTCACTAAGGTGAGCCTGCTATCAGGTGCTAAAGGGGCAGAAACTGCCAACCAACAAGTCGCAGGGAAAAAAAACTCTTCAAATGTGACTTCTGACGCCCAACTATCTTCACCTGCATCTTGCAGTTGCCAGACAAAGGCAATTTAATGACAGGGTTTTATTAAAAAAGGGAAATTAACCAGGAAAATGAAAAGTCCTCAAAGTCACAAGTGGGCAGTTATTTCAAGTACGGTTTCCTCTGAAAGTCCCAAACACATGTCCAAGATGGCACCCTTTGTACCTCCAAACCTGCAGACACCCTGCAATGTCCAGTCCTTCCCTGATGTCTTCTCTTGGCTTTTTCTCCAGTGTTCCATGCTGCTCTGCTTCTCCAAGGCTCTTCACATTTCTTCCACAATTGTTGATGCACAAGTCAGCTTTCCAAATCCCTGGCCATCTCCAGGTATCAGCTCACTGTGCCGCCATGTCACATGGGCCTGTTATTTCAATCTACCATTCTTGTTTCCTTCCTTCCCTTTTTTTTTTTTTTTTTGGTTCCTTTTATTGTCTGCCTTTTGGCACTTCTCACTTCTTCTCATGGCTTCTATCTCTCAGACTCCGCCCACCAGGGTACTCTGTTATCAATACATTTTTAACTGCATCACTCACAAGCCTGTATCAAGCCTTCCTTGCAGGTCACAGTGATCCTTATGAAAACAGGGAAAGCCATGTGAAGATGGAGGCTGAGACAGTGTGATGCTTCTACAAACCAAGGAACACCAGAGCTAGAGCTTGCCAGCAAATTATAAGATGTTGGGAGATAAGAAACTAATGCACCTCTTCTGCAGAACAAACTATGCCACACAGCTCGCCCTCAGATTTCTAATTGGTGGTATTTTGTCACAGGAGCCCTAGAAAATGACTACAGAAGCCCTCCCTCCTCCTTCTATCATGGCTTATCTCTCTCCCTACATAACAGTTATTTTGTCAATTCAAATAATCAAGTCAGAAATGGATGTAGAGTTCAGGTTGAAGAATAGAAATTTGGGAGAATGACTGAGAGATGTAATTTAAAAACAACTTTTCATTCCACCTCCAGGTTTCACATAGTTGTGAACTTTCTGTGATATGAAAGAAGGTACAAAAGAAGGTACTGTTAGATCATCACCCTCACACATCCCAACTTTAATAGCAACTAGTCCATTTTTTTTCTGACACACAGCATGTGTTCAAGTTAATACTATGTTTGAAGAAAAATGTTCATAGCATTTTAAAAGTCAAAAATACTGATAAAACCAAATTCTATGGCATTAATTCTTCACTGAATACAATTTTATTGTGCTACTATTATGGGGTCTATGTATTTACCCGTGAAGACCAACACTATTGTCCCCATGAATCTTATATTTTAAAGTACTGGGTCAACAGGAAATAAAATAACCAATAGTTGACTAATTAGGTCATTCTCATTAATCTAAGCAACAGAGATCCAATGAAAAAGTGTTTAGTCTTTAAAGAAAAGGCAGTGAGAACTTATATGCTCTTAATAAGTCTGAAATTTTCTTTGTTTGAAATATTACAAATAAAACAAATAAATCATGATTCCTAGTTTTTAATTTTCAGGTCTCCAGGGTTTCTATTCCCCCAGCTCAGAAGTACCAGGACTGAGGTCTCATTGAAATTCAGAAGGTTTTATATAAGATAGAGAACAAAAGAGAAACTATAGGCTCTGGCTTGTCTCAATTCATTTAATAAAGCAACCATGATGAGCTTATCAGTTCTTGAAGAGGACAGGTTTGTTCACTCTGAGCTCTGTTCAGTGTGCTAGGAGTTTCAAGGGTTTGAAGTACATAATATTCTCAATACAATCGTCAGCGAAATAGTTTTCAAGTCTGCTTCAGATTAACTTGAAGTTTGAGCACCTACTTAATCTCAGGAATAGATGGAGCATCTGACATCTGACTAGATAAACAGTTATCTAGTATAGATGAGTGAGAGACAAAGAAGGCTAAACCGAACAGTGAAGCAGGAAAAAGGACCCTTAAAAGCATTAAAAAGAATGAAAGCCTGATTGGTTAGTGTTCATCCTTCCTGCTACTGATCTACAGCATCCCACCTTACCAGGGATTCAGACACTAAGAGATGTTTCCTCAGAGGTATTTTGGTTTGGTTTTTCAGTAAATCAAAATTCAAGAGAAAGCTGACTTTTGATGCTACTACAATTCTCATTGAATCTCAATCCTTAAAGGTTTGACTTACATGTTATCAGACTAGAAACATTAGCAGCATCTTTGCTCTTTAAAATGATGCACTTGGCTCTGGGAGAAAAAAAAAAAAAACATCAAAAGTGAAGAAACTCAAAGCATGAGACCACAAACTCCTGAGTCTGGTTTTTAACAAATGTTCCATTATTTATTTAGCCAAACAACAATTGTTTCCTTTACAGAAAGTTATATATATTCTCATAAAGATGCTTTGTCCGAAAATGTCTGAAAAACACTTATGGAATCACCTTCGGAGTCTGAAACATTTTTTCTTTGAGCAACCTCAAAAGTGATGAATCACTTCGGGCAGGATTTTTTAAACTTCTTTGTGGCTAAGTTTCCTCACAGTAAAATGGTGATAGTAATACTATCTACCTCGCTGGATTTTGTGACAATTACATGAGAAAATCTACAGATAGTACCTAGCACAGTACTTGGCACCTAGCAAGTGTTCAGTAAATATTATTAGTATTAGAAGGATAATTATAATTGTCACAATTGCTAGAAGATGTGTGATTTGGGGGTAGTGTTGACAGACTTTTGAAAATAAGTCTGAAATCAGATGAGTGATACAACAGCCTAACACAGTTTTATGTCAGCAGCAAAAAGAGACGATGAAGAAAGAAATGTTTTATTTTTGTATTTTGAATGGGATTTTCGAATGAGTCTCAAAAAATGTGCTAAGTAATGGCAGCATCCTTAAAATTAGCACTCTATTCCTAATGCGACTCCTTTGAGAGAAACAAATTGCCTTCCTACAGTGGGAAGCTTAACGGAGATGTTGGTTGCACCATCAGTCACTGCATCAGACTCATGCCTGGTTCAGCTGAATGGAGTTGACAAACATGGAGATGACAAGTGCAAAATGAAATACTACACACAAACACCTGTGCACTCGTGCTTTGTGACTCTCGCTAATTTTATCTCTTCCATGTGTTGTTTGTCTCCCTCTGAGACTTTGAGAAGAGAGGAAAGGGGATTTCCTTAGAAGGTTCATGTGTCTATGCCTCCCATGCTTATGTCATTACACTTTTAATGCAGGGACTCGAAATTGTTAGTGTGGCATCAAACCTGGATAGGATTTCTTTTTCCTACTCTCCAGCTTGCTACCAGTGGCACAGATTCAATTCTTCAAGTCTCTGTTAATTCTAAAAGCATCCATGGAGTGTCTGTTATTTGCAAGGCCCTGACCTTGTAAATGTGGTGCCCACTTTGAGGGAGTTTTGTATCTAATGAGACAGATAAGATCTTTAACCCATGCATCATGGTAAGTACTAAAATCTCAGGAATGAGTGTTCTGGATATTGGTGGAAGATCTGAAAAATGTTCTGGGAACATATTATGGGAAAGTTGGATTTTAATAGGTTTAAATTCAGCTTTCCATATGACTGGAGAAGACAAGGGGGCAGTTATCTATCCATTCAACACCTGTCACTGAGTATCATTGTTCATGTTTGTTGGTACAAACATGAAAAAATACCTTCTCTAATCTGAAGAGCATTTAGACTCTAGCAACACAGCAAAAAGAACCTAAAAGTAACTACACTAAATAGAGACATAGAACACAATATGAAATTAAGTAGTATTAGAATAAAAGAAAAGCATTAATATATTTATGTGTCAAAGTTAAAGGTCTAGAACACTAAATAGTAAACATTAAAGGGAGAAGTTCAGTTTTCCCCTCTGTATACTCTGAGTTGACTATTTCTCCAATGAATAGAAACTCGGGTATTGTGTAGACGATTTTCACAAGGTACTATAGGAACTGCTTTGGAAAAATGGAAAATTTTGACCTTGGGAATGCAGGGTGATTCTATAAGGAGATGACTGGTATAGTCTGTCCTAAAGAATGGCATTGATTATAATTATAGTCAGCATGTATGGAATATATTTTCTGTGCCCAACTCTGTGCTAAGTGATTAACAATGATCTCATCAGAATCTCAAAGTGATCTAATTAAACTATTTTATCCTTATTTCTAGCCATCAAAAGTTTGAGACTTAAGGAACTCACACATTGACAAGAGGTGAAGTCACAATTAGGTTGTCTAAGTCAAGAATCTATGCCTATAAATTCACATGAAGTAGCTTCAAATGGAAATGAAAGATATCATTCTCGAGCTGCAAAGAATAGAATTAGGACAAGGAAGTAAAAGAACAAGTGTGGGAAAGTGTGAGTATCTTTCCACATGAGCCATTTTCTGTATTAAGAACTTTACTTTGTGGGGGGTAATATTGCTCCAAAAAAAACCTGTAAGTAATTTTAAAGCTGTCAATAATTTATAATTATTCTTAACATCCCTATTCCTAATGTTTGACACTAATAAGATGCCTTATACATAAATTCCAAGAAAGTAGAAATTACTCTCCCAGTTAAATACATTGATGAGCCCAACAGTATGTAGAACAATTTCCCAAATTCTTTATTATGTGTATCATATTGTTGCATCATCTGAAACAAACTAATCCATTCAGTTCTCAACATGTCTTTTATTACAAATAAGAAGATCTAGACCTATTTTTTAAATTACGCTGGCTAAGAATTCTCTTTATTTCCTTGTTAAAAACAATATAAAACCAATACCTGAATTTTATCTTTTATAGACAAATTACAAGCACAGCAACCAACTGAGTTTTTCTATGAGGGCAAAATTGTTTTCAAACCAGAATTGATTCATTTTATCACCAAAGAAAAGAGGTCAAAATTGCAGATAGAGCATTCAGAAGTTGTGCTTCTCACAACAAAAAGAAGTTCAAAGTCACAGAAATTCCAAGAAACTTATACAACCAGCTACAAAGTTGAAGGCAAAGCTCTCTTGAATAATAGTGCTGAGCCGTGCATGTATCAAAATGTGTACATGCAATTCTTTCATATATACATAAGATGTTTGGTAAAACAAAATGATTGATTAACCTAAAACAAATCAATTCTTGGCATATATGCAGTGTATGTGCAAACAATACATTCTTTTTTTTAAAGGGAACTTTTTTTTTCAAACAATAAACTTGATACATTTGTAGATTTTATCTTTGAAAATAGAAGCTATAGGAGAAGACATTTGCTTGCTTGTTTTTTTCACTACCAATTATTTGAGGCATTAAATGGTACAGACAAAGGGACATATGGGCTAAGAAGTAATCAAATACTAACTGACTGGGCAGTAAAGGAAGGGTTTGCTCTTTGGACGAGATGTTGCCATTGAATTTGATTCCACACATTAGCTTATTTACAGAGAGCAACTACTAGTCAGCATTGCACCTCTTGCTCTTTACTCAAAGTTTAGGGAACCAGTGACAGCTGTTAATACAAACAAGGCATGACTTGAGAAATGACACTGGTAAGCAGATCAACATGCTGTCTTTCCAGTTGAAGTGTCCTAACCATGAAAAAGAAGGATACTCCCAGCAAATTTTTGAGATGAGAAAGAAAATGAAAGTTTTCTTGTGGCAATGATCTTGAGTTCTGTTTATCAGTGATAAGTATCTTAAATCGGACCTATCACTTTATGATCAAGCTTCCATACTTTGTCATTGTTGTGCATAAAATATCAGGTTTTCTTAAGATCCAACTATGACCCAAATAGCTCAATCTCTCCATTTGACTCTTCAGCATTTACTGGTCTTCCTCACTGAGCAGAGGAAGAAATCAGTGAGTATATCACTGAGCATATTTTTTGAAATTACATCCAAATTCTAACACAGACTGGGGAAAAGTACAGAAGCCAAAGCTACCAAAGAGTGAATCTGGAATTCACTCCCCACCATCAATCAAGATTTAAACATTCTACTTTTGAATGTAATGGTCACATTTACTCAACATGATGGAAAACTCAAAGTAGTCTTCAATGAGAAATCTTCTCATAATTTCTCAATCTAAATACCAAGAACTTACTGCCAATTCTAAAGGCTTAGAGTTGTACATTATGGTTTTGTAATTGTAGAAAGAAAAAGTAAGTTAAGCCACCTGGATATGAAATCTGGCCTAGAACTCAAATGATCATGTTGAGTGAAGGCTAGTCTTGCTCATTTTTAAATATTTTTTAAAAAATCATGATGAACTTTTAAAAATTTATTTGACATCAGTAATCTGTTCCTCAAGTGGTTTCAAGATGTCAAACTTCTAAAACACTGTACCTTATAGAATGCTGTCTTATGAAGGCTTATTTCTCTGCTTCAAATTACACCATATCTATACTTTCCGTTCGTAACTTTTAAATTGCTTTGTAAGTGGGAACGTGGTCTCTCCCTCAGTTAGTGCTGCCAAGTAATGGTAATATCACTAAAACATGAAAATCAATAATCCTGAAACACTGGGGGATTTTCTTTACTTAAAAACCATGTCTTTTCTAGTTATCTATCTTTTCCCTTGGAACCTAAAGCCTATCAAGGGTTCCATAATTATGGTGATACAAAAACAAAAAACACAGCAAGAAAGAACATCAAGTATCTAAGTCCTTCACAATGAAGGGCTGTGAGGAGAAAACCAGAAGTTTACTGACATACACGGGTACTTGATTCTCAAACATCACAGAACTACCCATGTGAAGAGAACAGATTTTCAGCTCCTCGTGGGCTAGCGTTTTTCTTTGGTGGCAATGTGGAATGGTGGTCTGTATCAAAACCAGAAATAACTTGGTTTGAATCGTAGATTGCTAGGGTATGAGTAGGGGAAGTATTGAGACAGATTAACCTTTGGGCACAGAAGTTTCCTTCTGAGACTTGCAATTTACTTCCCAAACAAACTAACAAGCTGCAAAGGATGGTCAAGATCTTCTTTCATATGAAGATAAGGATAATAAGATCATGTCACTCAGAGTCAAATTGGAGTTTGAGTCTAGGTCCGGGTTTGGACGTGGCTCTCCAAACTCACAAATCCTATTACTTAGAGCTCACAGCTCCTGCTTTTCACTTCATAGCTTTTTTCAAAGACAGAACCATCATACTACCTACCCACCTCCACTCCCAAAATCTCATCATCAACTTCATCAGGTAGTTGTCTTACATTAGAGAAATACAGAGCCCATTAGCAAAGAATGTGAGAGCTTAAGGAAAGAGAAGGAGCTTTCTATTAAGGGAATATTTTAAATGCAGCCTTTACTGGACACAAAGACACACAATAGCAATCTTTTGAAATTCCTTTCCTGCCCCATGATCCCTCTAGTCTATGCTTTTATCTGAGAAATATTAAGCATCACAAAGCCTCCTAGCAAGACAATATCAAAATGAGAATTTCCTCATAGTAAGATGAAGAATTAGTCTTTGGCTGCATCCTACTAAACCATGTGCCCAGTTCTGCAATCTAGTTTCAGTCCAATGTAGACAGAAGTTAAACAAATCAGAACACACATTGATGATGGGAGCAAGATATTGAGAATTTGTTTGAAAGCTGGACCTACCTTTCCCACTCAAGACCTATGGCAAGTCAGCTTAGATTAACCCTAGATTCATCCAATGAGCAAAGAATCTTCAGCCAAGACACTAGGATAGAACTGAGGAGGAAGGGGCGGGGGGGAATACGCTGTGTTCTAATCACTAGGAAAGAACAGGCTGTCCGAGCCAATTCTGCTCTGATCTATAATGAGATCAATTGCATCTGGAGTTCTCTGGCATTGGCAGCAGGCACAGGGACAGCAGTGTGGTGCTGAGGCAGGATTACCTCACTGAAGAGAGCAGCCAAGGCTATTGACCTGCCTTCCTGACCCTGCTTCCCTAAGCCTGCCCTTCCTCTCCTCAGCCACCAGATTGCCAGTTGCCCAGTGAAGCATAGGTAGTCTGTGAAGCATATATGTCAATATATTGAACCTTGGTCTCTTTTTCCTATCAACCAACTAAATGTTTCTGTTCCATCCATCTTAATTTTTAAATGAATAGAAGTTTGCGAGCTGCTTTCAAATGGCTGCTTTTCCTTTTTCCTCAAAAACTCTCTGTTGGAGTTACCACCATAGAAGAAACCATAGGAATGTTTAACCTTTGTCCTTATTCCCCTTCAGCACTGAATGTAGTCACATCATTTTGGGAATATCCATAACCATATGAGAATATGACTCTTCAAATGACTTCAAGGCCACAGAAGATAAGTGACCGTTCAATTTTAGGTAACTAGGTTCTTTCCACTAAGGAAATGTTAGAGTCTCTTTGTTCTTTCCTACCTTCTACTTGTAGAGGAAACAAAATTAAAATGTCATCGTGAGCCCCTTCAATAGGTGATCAGACCAGAGTGGACTAGTATGGAACGAGAGTCAGAGAAAGAATAAAGACAAAACTTAAGTCAGAGAAAGTCGGGGGGAATCAACCTCATACTAGTAGGAGGGAAAAAAAATGTAGGGTCCTCAGTGGTAGCCTTTTGTCTTTTTTTTTTTAAGTAGCATAGAAGCTGGACTTTAGATAACACTTCCAAAATATTTTTGATGGACTGAGTGCAAAAAGCAAATAAGACATATGGATTAAGTTTTCATTGACATACAGATTTTTTGTAGTAAATTAAGCAAAATTTGGCTTAAGTTGACTTGATTTTAGCTAAACCCAGGACATTTGAAAAAATAATTTTAAGATACTCAGTGACTAGACCACAAAGCCAGGTTTACCCATCCCTAGAGTTTGGAAAAACAAAATTTGACTCAAGGTTTGATTCAGTGTCAAATATATTTATGAGGAAATAAATTTCTCAAACACTGAAATTGCCTACGTGCCTTGGGAGCACAGTGGAAATGCCTGAGAGTTATTGAATAACCCAGCCAGCTCAGCACCATAAAAGGCTGCAACCCACTGACCTGAGAAAAAGTGAGCTGCTCCCTCCTCCCTCTGAGATATTAAGAACTGAATCAAAACCCATGTATTCTGTTTGCCACTGTGCTGGTAACCAAAAAAATTAGCACAAAATGCAAATGAATAAGAAAGGCTGATTTGAGAGCAAGGTCATCGCCATCATTTATGACTGATGAGAGCCTTCTTTTAGCTTCATGAACCAAGGAATTTAGAAAAGCAAAGAATAGGGAGAGTATTGAAAAAAATGTTAGGTCACACTGTCTGGATTTTTTTTCTCAAGCATTTAGAATTACATTTCCTTATTTTTTTTATAAATTCCAAAGAAATGCATACATCTTGGGCATATGGTGCCAACCTGTGAAGCTCTTTCCAGCAATGCATGGGTTAGCAAGAAAATGTGTTTTAAATCTCTCTCTCAGTGACCCATCTGAACTTGTCTCTACATGAAGGTTCAAGGTTAGCGATACTGCCACTGCATGTGGCCCTATGGGAACGTGTACCTATGGGAACACATTAGCTTTCTACCAGGGTTGGAAGAGAATGGAATCATCTGAAGAGCCAAGTTTTCTGGGCAAATAAATGCTTTTCTTATCAAGTCCCAGTATCAAACTGCTTTTATACATAGTTATATATCTATGATCTATGATCCACTCCTCTGGATAGCTAAGCAAAGAAACTTGTTGTATTACAAGAATGTTCCAAACTCAAAGGTGGTTGAGACACAGGGCTATTAGCTTCAGAACCCCTCATCTCAGTTTATACTTCTGAATATTTTTATTTTCTCTGTGTCATGTGTGATGCTGGAAAATAGTGCCACTCCTGGTGTCTCAAACACAAAGGATGTAATATGGAGAATTAGTAGTTTATAGTCTTTAGAAAGGCTCAGTAGTCTGACATGCCATTGCTAGCACTTACTGCAAGAAATGATGGACACCTAGGAGCCTGTTTCCCATGATCTTATCTAACTGTGGTATAAGATAGGTGATTACCAGTGGGTAATCTGAAAGTTCTTGGGAAACTTCTGCATGCTGTCTGCTAAATTCTAGATGGCTGCCCCCAACAGCAACCTGAGTACAGTTTCACACTTTCTGCATTCTACATTTTGTGCTCCTCTTATTGGAAAATCCAAACCTAAAGCCTTCTACTAAAATGAGACTTACATTCCAGACTTTCCTACATATAGCAAAGAGTTAAAAGAAGGATAAAATGATGCTGGGTATCAACAAATACTATGGGCATGATTATTCCACTCAACTCCTTTACATCTTTCATTTGTGTATGGAGAGGAGGCACTTAATAAAATTTAATAGCTAATTTTTTTCAGCATAAATGGTTCTGAGTGAGGACATTGAGGCCTTTATTATGAAAAATAAAGTAGTTGAGTGAAAGGTGATGAACCAGTCCTCCCAAATATTAGGTATGTTATATTACTACTTCTGGCTATAGGTTCTTCTCATATGGAAAATGAAAATAACAACTGCCATCTCCTCCTTTCCCAAACATGCTGCAAGTATCAAATGATTGATACACATAAAAGTACCTCACAAATTGCAGAAAACTATACAATTTAATTCATTCCCTCATTCATTCATTCACTCATTTAGTACATTCATTGAGTCTAAGCCATAGAATCACACATTTCAGGAATGTCTTGCAAAGGTAAAAAGTCAATAGTAGAATAAAATACATTAATAAAAAGCCAGAGTGAAAAATAGAATGTCTTTGGTGACATAAGGAGAGGTTCCGACAATGATGAGTTAGAAGAGGAAAAAGCTATTGTTTCTAAATGGAGAAATTAGGAAGTTTTGTTTGTTTGTTTGCTTGTTTGTTTTTAGCCCAGCTCTCTCATCTGTTTACCTATTCTTCTATTGGATTCCTGGACTCCCATCTTTTCATATTTACTATCTCATCTAGATGCTGTTGCCTAAATGTTATCAATTATCCATCTAATGCCTTCATTCCCTTTCTTTTCATAATTGATTCAGTTCAGAGTCACCATTGTTTGCCTGCACTAAGATCAGTAAATTCTTGATTAACCCATCTGCCTCCCCACCTGCCTGTTCACCCCATACTGCCTACCCCATCCGACAATCTCATTAAAGTTTTATCTATCCCTGCACTGCTCTTGGAATAATCTATCTAGATGAAACTATCATGTAATAATCTACTTAAAGTCTTTTCTAAAAATTCACCTCTAGTTTCAAGATGAAGATGAAATGCCTTTGTGTATTTGCATTGTATGCAGGACCCTTTCTGACTAGTACCCAGTTTGCTCTCTTACCTGGGAGGTGCTTCACACATAAACTTCTGATACTTGAAATACACAAACGGCTGTGCCATTTCCTGGTTCATGACAATGTTAAGAGTAACACACCTGTGACTCTCAAAATTGGGTATTAGAATCAGGATATTGGTGACTTGGGAAAAAATAGAACTGGCAGGAGAGAATTAAAGAGAAGCAAGTGGAGTCAGAGAAAAGAAAGATAAAACCTGCAGCTGGTGACATCTGGCTTGAGTGGCACCAAATATGGGGGCTGGGATTCAAGTTAGTTGTTAGGTGTGGAAGGACTCACCTGGAGGAACCCTCAGTACCGTAGCGGTGCACACCAGACTATTTTCCTCATGAACAGGTTAGAAGTCCTCTGAGTCCTCTAATGTAGGATGGATGAGTTTAGAGAGGAGGTCTTATTTTAACATGTAATGCTCCACTCTATAAACAGTTCTTCAAATGTTCTCCTAGTGGGATGCAGTTGTTACAATTATTATGACTATCTAACAATTACATAGTACTTTGCAGTTTCCCAAATGCTTCCATCAATATCTCATTTGAGGATCAAATCCCACACCCTCCAAATTAAAAGATAGAGTTTTCAAAAGATGCCCAGGCTACTTTTTGACTAACCAAGTGATTATGGAAACTTTGAATTATTAGCTTTTGGCAAAATGAATATATTTAAATGGGTGTTACTTAAAATTGAGGTAGCAACATGGTAAAGTCTCAAAAATACTTCAATCAGTGATCACAAAGCTTTGTGATCAAAGCTTAGATTATTTAAGAAAATCAGTTGGTGGAGTACAGTAGATTAAAGAGAAAAGGTAGAGTTAGAAGACATAAAGTCTGTTTTAAACTACTGACTGGCCTCTGCTCTCTTTTAGTATCAGACTTGTCTGGATGTGCTCTTCTATCTTATAGAGAAATTGGAGAAAAGATGTGCAAAGAGTGAGGGAAAAAATCACTTTACTTTATATGTAATGGATTACCTAACCCTTTCTGAACATCTTTCCTGGAGATTTAAAGATTCATGAGTTTAATTTGTGTTAGTGAATAAGCAATTAGTTTATATCAAGAATATTAAAAATTAATTTACCCACAAAACCTTTCTCCTTCTTGACTCAAACAGTAAAGGTTGTCAATATCAACCTAGAGAAGCTACACTAAACCAAATATGTTCTAAATTTCAAATTAAAAATTGAAAGGGTAAGAATTTCCAAGCATAAACAACGTTTTTCAATAACTTCACAGGTCATTATTTCTTCCTTTCCCCTCCTATTTCTAAAATAAACAGACCTTTGTGTTGAGACTTGTGAGATGTTTGGCAGGAGTCATAAGACTTGATGCTGACCACAGGACAAATACCCTGCTGTGCAAAGTAGAGGTCAGAATGCTTTCATTTGGAATATCTGGTCAACCAGCCTATGGTTTCTCTACAAGAACATACACCATCACATGACGTTATTACCTCCATTATAGAGATAAGGTTACTAATGCAGAGACAAGTTAAGATTGTTTCAGGCAATAAATAGCAGCACCAAATCCAATTCTTCCATGTGTATGGAAGAAAAGGAGGAAAATTGGAAATATAAAAATATATTTATATTACACATGGTTCCAAATCATCCCACCTTCTCACCATATTACTGAATATAATTAATTACATATCAAAGGCCTTTAGCTACTGAACAAATATAGGTTGTGATTATATTTCTCTTTTCCTCAAATATCTACTCCTGAATATAGTCTATCAGAGCACTTTTACATAAAGCGTGGTCTCCAAACCAAAAGCATAAACATCACCTGGCATTTTGTGAGAAATTAAGAATCTCAGACCATGCTCCAGATCTACTGAATCAGAAACTACATTTCAAAAAGTTTTGCAAATGATTCATATACACACTAAAGTCTGAAAAGCATTCCCTAAAACACATGGCTAGATATAACAAACTCATTCCTCTACCTCCACGTGGTTCTCTCACCTACTCATACACTTGACTGTCCTGGTTCTGACCTTTCCAACCCCATCTTAAGTCTAAGGCTCTATGATTTGGCCAGTCTCACAAAAGTCATTCCTTTTGTAAGTACTTGTTTCCATGTGAGAGGCACATGGAGCTTTGGTGGAGGGTGAGGGAGGCCCATCCATATATAGAAGTATGAAGTTATACTCCCAAAATTATAGTTATGTAAAGCAGTGGCAAATCAATACAATTTATACATATGATATAAAATTTGAGAAGTACACTGTTCTTCAATGAAAGCATTAGTAGCTAATACATTTATTTATTTGTTTGCTTTTGATTCAAAGCAAGCATATAAGAATCTCCCCTGCTTCCAAACATACACATTAATCAGCTTTAGTAAAGCCTGCTGTAGGTGACTTGGAGAAAACAGGAAGAGCATACAAGGAAGGAAGCTTCTCTTTACAGTGACATAAAGTATTCCACCAAAAGAATCTCATGTCTCTAACACTAGGAAGTGTGGTACAACATATTTCATCCTCTCATATTCACCCTCAGACTTTGTGGCACTGGTAGTGGAAACTTGTGAATGAAGGAGAGATTGGCATGGAACATCGAAGGCAAAGTCTAAATCTACAGGGCAGTTTGTGATCCCAAGATCAAGAAAAGCTCTTTCCAAACAAATACCTGGTATCACCATAACTAATATACTAATTAATAAGAAAAATAGTGACAGGGAGGGAGAGAGGGAGGGAAGTAGGGAGGGAATTCAACCTAAAGGAGATCACATCATAAAAGGATAAGAAAGTTGAATTGTAAAGAAAACAACAATTTTCAAATATTCTATCCTATATCTTTGTCAGGATTCAATTAGGTTTAATTGTCCCAGGCTTTATAACTTTATTCCCCACCTACATTTAAAAAATATATTTATCTATAATTAACATGGTTTCCTCAATCTTTTAGCATAGAGAATGCTGGCACCTCATCATAATTTTTTGAGCATATTAATCCCCACACTTTATGTTTAGTTAGACATTATCTGATTCCAAATAAGTAAAACTGAATATTTGTTTCTGATCAAGATGGAGTCATAGAAACTGAATTTACCCATTTTCCTAAACAACCAAAAACTAGACAAACTATATAAAACAGTGATTTTAAGACATAGAATATGAGGTGGACAACAAAGTGAAGCAATTTCTAAGAAGCATTAAATACAGGCTTATTACCTGAAAAGTAGTTCATAATCTGCAACTCTGGGAGAAAAAAAGCACAGATAGACAGTGTCCCTGAGTGGAGATGATAGAGTTCGATGTACAGGGAAGATAAAGCTTGCAGAACAGTGTCAGAAAATACTGCAAATGCCAGAGCTCTTCAGAAGAACCCCCTTGGGTATTGAGCTGAGTACTGATGAGTACAGGAATGTGAGAGAACTATCAGAGGCCAGGAAAGAATCATGAAAAGATTAAGGGCAAAAATAAATGTAAGCTTCTGCAGGACAGGGAATAGTGACTCTGACAGTCAGATATGGAAAACTTTATAATGTGCAGGATAGCTTTCCATTAGTTTTCTTTTACTGTGTAAGAGTTTATCACAAATTTATCAGCTTAAAAGCAATACCTATTTATTATTTTATAGTTGTATGGGTTAGAGACCCAGATACGTTTGCTTGGATTTATTGGTCTAAGTATCATAAGGTTAAAATCAAAGTGTCTGTTGAGTTGAGCTGAGTTGAGTTGAGTGAATTCTTATCTGGGGGCTAAGAAACAATCTGTTTCCAAGTTCATTATGATTAGTCATAGAACTTAATTCCATGGAGTTGTAAGTCTGAGGTCCCCTATTTCTTGCAGGAATTGCTCTCAGTCCCCAAAAACCACTCTCAAATCTTTGCACATGTTCATGATAGCAATGATACATCAACTGCCATTGTGTGTAGATTATCTGACCTACTCTTCTTCATCCATTCAAAGAAAAAAAATAATTGCTTTTTAAAATTATATAGGTTAACTTCAAGTAGATCATTTCTTTATCTTAAATTTGCTGACTGTTAACATTAATTCTATCTACAAAATCTCTTTTTCCATGTGTTATAATCATGCAACTAACACAAGAGGGGAAAATCATGGAGGCCATTTAAGATTCTGCCAAGCAAAATTCTTGAGGTCTTGTTTCAATAGTGGGGTAAAAATAGTCCTCCACTAAATGTTGCCCTGAACCAGGTTAATATAGGTTAAAAACAAGACCCAAAAGCATGAAACTGTTTCAACTTACTTAATCATGTTCCAGACCAGAACTCTAGAATACCTGTCAAAAATAAGTAGCCATAAAAAAGGAAAACTTATAGCTGACATTTGATCAAAAAAACTAGTAGGCATGCAAAATAGTAGGAACACCTGACCTATAATGAGCAGATGAACAATCAAAACCAACTCAGGGCTGACATCAGTGGTAGAATTTAGACAAATATCTTCACATGGTTATTACATCTATATTCCATATGACTATATATATATATTTTTTTTTAAGAAAAATGCTCTTTTGGAAATGAAAGATACTCTAGGTAGAATTGGTGTCAGCTTAGACATTGTACAAAAATAATAATGAACTGGAAGACATGAAAATAAAAGTATTAGAAATAAAATATTTAGTGTATAAAAAGAGTATATATATATATTTATGCATGAGTGTGCATATATATATATATCATTCGTTCATAGATGTGGACAACTTCAAGTGCCAAACATCTGCAAATTGGAATTCTCAATGGGTAACAGAAGAAATGTAAGAAATAAAAGCTGAACAATTTATAAATGTGTTGAAAACTATAAACCCCAGTTTCAAGAGGTTCAAACCACTCCAAGCATAAGAAATAGGAAAAAAATTATAAGATAATATATCATAATCATATGGATCAAAACCAGTGATTGAAATGAAAATCTCAAAAACAACTCCCTCAAAAAGCCATAATATGCACAAATCAAACCTAAGTATATGAGAAAGAATGCATATGAGAAGATAGTAGAGCAACATCTTTAACTTACTAAAAATAATAATAATTGTCAACATAATGTAGATTTCTATATCCAGTATATCCAGTAGATTTCTATATCTATACAAAATGCTAAAGAATATCTTTCAGTGTCACGGAAAATGACACCAGATAGATATCTACAGCCAAAAAAAAAAAAATACAAAATAATAAAAATGTAACATACAAGTTTTATGATTCATTTCTTAGTATTAGGACATCTTTAAAAGATAATTGGCCATTCAAAACAGATTTTGGTAAATGTACTTCTGGAAAGCATCAGAGAGCTAATATTTTAGGAATTGAAACCTATACAGTTTTTGTGGCATTGCTCAGATTTACTGCTATTTCATAAAAGCACCTGTCAAAAAGTGGATAAATGAATGCTAAGTCCATTATTTACCAGCATTTATTTGCTATTTTGGCTCTATATCAATAGTTACATTAAATGTAAACTATCAAAACTTATCCATGAAGATATAGGTTATCCAGTTAGATAAAAAACAAAGTAAGACTGAACAACATGCTATCTATAATAGAGCAACTTTACATATAAATTACCATTTAGGTTAAAAATAAATCAAATATTGTTCAAAAATTAACTACAATATAAGTAGACAAATTTGTTTGAAAAGTAAAAATGAAAGAGTGAAAATAGGTGTGGCATGCAAACACTAATGAAAATGAAAACTGGAAAGCTATATTGATACCAAGAAATATTACAGGGGATAAAGAAGAACAATAAGCAATAGTAAAGGAGTCAATTCTTCACAGAGACACAACATCCTCAATAGGCGTTCTTAGGACCAAACAATATTTTGAAGTACATAAAGAAGAAATAGAGAAATCAACAATGACATTTGAAGTTTCAACACTTTTCTTGCAGTAACTGGTAAGAAATGTAGATAGAAAACAAACAAGTATGACATTGAAGAGAACAGAAATACAACCACATGCTCTGATGCATCTACTTCGCTCTGTTCTACAGTTCCATATTCTCAATAGCACATGGAATATTCATCAACATAGACCATATTCAGTGCCATAAAGCAAATCTTCACAAACTTAGAATGTCAGAAAAGATAAACAAATTTTGATATGTTCCTACAGAGTATTACTACTTAAAAAGGAACAACCTACTCATATACAACACAATGTGTGTGTTATAAAATTTTTAAGCCAAGAAAATTAAGCCAGACAAAATGGAGTACATGCTATATGATTCAATTTCTATAAAACTCTAGATACTGAGAACTAATCTTAGTGATAGGGAGTTGTTTCCTGGGGTAGAGGAAATAGACAAAAAGGGGGGAATATAAAGGTACCCAGACTTTTAGAGGTGCTGACTATGCATGCTTTCTTGGTAATAATGAAATTTTCATTGGTCCATGAGTCTTTTGAAATGTCTAAAAATTATATACTTCCAAATATGTGCATTTATTGTATGTCAAACTCAACAAAGAATATAATTAAATCAGAGATATTCAAATGAACTCCCCTCTTTCTTTCATTCTGCATTTTCAGAGGATGATACGCAGTTACCTGACTGAACTTGGGTTAAGAGTATAAGTCATCTCCACTCTCCCTAAACACACTGAAAACTGGGGAATTTTATCAGAGGTGGACTCCATAAGATTTATGTTCAACTGTCTAGAATTTATGTTTAACTGTCTAGTTAAAAAAAATCCCAAAGGGAGAAGATTTGAAAATAAACATGATTCAAAAACACAACTATCATCCCTAACCTTGACTAGGATCTTTCAGCCTGTTTATTTTTTTACCATAGACCATAATTACCCACAATGGCATCATCGTATTCTCTCATTTCCATTTTGCCACAGGGTCTTTTTTCTATAAAATTATATGGGGCTAGTATGAAGATACTGTGTTACCTAGTGATTAAGCACTTCTTGCTTTTTATTCATAATAAATTGCTCCGGCTGGGCAGTTTTATCAGGGCTTATCCCATATTGAGAGAAAAATCATTCCCTATTTGGCAAGAAGAACAGCTAGTAATTCGTTTTAAAGCTTCACCAGGCCTTGTCTGCTAGGGGGCACACCCCTGTTTTAGGAGGGCTTAGATGCATGGAACTCATACAGCACTATGACTCACTCAAATAAAACAACGAACCAGGATACGAAAACTTAGAGGAAAATGTCTTATTTTGCAGTCTCTCGGCATCTGTTCAATTCTATTAGCATTCGTGACCAACATGTTCAATTGAATATCCTAATGATATTTGGCATTGCTGGTTTTGAGTTGATTTCCTCAAAGAATTAGCATTTTTCTTTTCTAATTTCAGAAAATATGAAGAACTGTTCTCTGCTTAACTAAATCCAGGGATATGAATGCTTCCTCCTACCCAAGCAGCACCACTGTCCCTCCACCCATTTGTCAATGCAGTTACTAAGAAAATGAATAATTTTCAGTCTAGTGATGGAGCACCGACCTCGTGAGCATGAAACATTGCAACTCCACCTTTCACACAGGGAGAATTTCTGCTCTTCAGTTCTCAGGGTTGGATGACTGGGGAAGTAGTCTGTGGTCAATGGTCACAAAATAACCCTAGGCAACTTATTTTCCACTTGGAAACCTAATTCTCAGTCTTTTGTTTATTGTTACTATTGGATCTTTGTCCTATACTTTGCTGTGGTCATGATTATTTTTTAAAGCAACAGGAAGTTGCTATTACCTGGTTTTGGTTGAATTTCTTTTGCTTGTTGTTCTGTTGCCTTCTTATTAAAGGCCCCAGGGAAACCCTGCATTGATCCTCTCCTACATGTCAGCACCTGTGGATCTTGGCTGCTCAGGTAAGTGGAATTTTCCAGAACAAATGTCCCCCAGTTTTCTCCTCTTTGATTTGGCAGCTAATTGATCCACCATCCTTCATTCTATATAAGTTATTGGCAAGGTCTGGGGTGTTTCTGAAAAGTAAAATAGTGAGGCTTGTAGTCGATACTTTTTGCAAAGAAACTGTAAGTTGTCCTTACCACTTGACCAGAAAGGTGGCATTGAAGTGACTCGATGGCAGACTGTGTTTAAACTCTGGTTAGAGAAAAACTCCCTTTGGATGGGTGTCCCAGAAGTTCAGACATCTTCATCAGCATGCTCCCTGGAGCTCTCCTATCTAGTTTTCTTGCGAATATTAATAGAATCAACCCCAGGTGCCTTGCTCAGCAGTTTATTAGGCATTTGTACAATGCTGATTTGAAAATTACTTCATAATACATTTAGCCAATGACTTAAGAACGATCACTTTGCTGATGCCACATAACTGCCATACCAGGCTTGGGTTGTCTGTCTCTCTACTTCTTGTGTCAGCAGTAAATTTCTATCTTCATTCCTGGATTAAGACACCTTGATTCCTACTGTGAACCCCTGGAATTTATGAAGGGTATATTGGGTGGCCAAGTTTCTGCAAGGATGATCAACTAAAGGTTCTTGAGGGGAGAAGACTAGCCTGGATGATTATCTGGGTGGCTCCTAAGTACCTTTATTAGTATTTGCCAGAGTCAGACACTCTAGACACGCAGGGGAGAAAGGGATATGAAGAAAAGGGGAGATATTGAAGCATACAGTGACCAGCTGAGGGATGTTGGCAGTCATAGGAGCCAGAAGGAACAAGGTCTGGTTTCTGCCTGAGAGTCTCCCAAGTGAGTCCAGCTCCACTGACACCATGACTAAAGCCCAGAGAAACTTATTTCAGACCTCTGGCCTCCAGAACCATGAGGGGATACATGTCTGTGGTTTTAAGACCAAATGCTTAAGGGATATAAGAAGGGGAAACACTACCAGGGTTCTCAGAAATCTTCATTTCTTCTTAGGGCTGCTGTGACAACATGCAGGCCACTATCACTGGCTCCTCTCTGAATGTCTCAGGGGTGGAAATATCCCAGCAATATGCAGAATCTGGGACCTGGTTGCAAGTCCCTATCCCTGAACCCCATTAAAAATGCAATTTGGATGCTAATCCAAAAAGACCCCTGTATCCGGATGTTTATTGCAACGCTATTTACAATAGCCAGGATATGGAAACAGACCAAATGCCCCAAAACAGATGACTGGGTTGGAAGTTGTGGTCTATGTACAGAATGGAATACTAGTCATCAATCGAAAAAGAGAAACTTAGATCATTTGCAGCAATGTGGATGAAGCTAGAGGGAATCATGGGAGCGGAAATAAGTCAGAAAGAAAAAGAAATATGGGATGGTCTCACTTATATGAGGGACAAAGGGAAAACATACAAGAAAAACTTAGAACTAATTTTCAGTAAAATTGAAGTATAGGGCATGAAAGGGGAAGGGGGGAAGGTAATAGGGGCACAAAGACTAAGACGATGGCTCATGGATGATAAGGTGGTAGAAGAACCCGGGGGTAGGTAACGATGTAAAATAAAATAAATAATAAAATAAATAAATTTTTAAAATAAATAATAAAATGCTAAAGATAAAAAGTAATAACAATAAAATAAAATAAATGTAATTTGGCCAACTTTAAGTAAAAGGTCAAGCAGATTTGTGTTAGGTAAGGACCATTCTAGGTGATATTCTCAGACTAGGGATACACAATATCTTGAAATTCCCTTTCCCTTCAAAGATACACAACAATGGATCTGCCTTTCATTAATTTATCTAAACTTTTCTTGTCCCTATTTATATGTTCATGTCTTATGAACTCATAAGTTAGTGAGTCTGTGAACCATATTGAGAGAATGGATTGTGTAGCCTGGAGGAAAACAGAAATGAAGTGCAAAACAGACATTCCAGTAAAACCTCACGTGCAAGCTGGTTCAGGAAGTTGACTCTACCCAGAACCTGTGTCCTCCCCACAGCCACAGAGCACCTGGTCTTAGTCATGCCCAGCTATGGTGGACAAAGGAAAATACACACTCTCATCCCTTACAGCTGAGTTTTCCAAATGTCCTATTTTACCAAACTTAAGGAAAAAACTTATAACAAGGTCACTAATGAAAAGAAATCCAAGTACATTATAGGAAAGGTTTGTTTGGTAAGTAAGATTCATAAAGCACAACTTTTTTTTTTGATCATGCAAGGTGTTACTTATGATCACTAAAAGAGAGGATGCGCTAAAATAACTGACAACAGCCCAATCAATGTTTTAGTGAAACTTAATGTTGGGATCAATACTGGTGACCCCGAAGCAATGACCTTTGGAGCTCAGAACTCTGCTGTCCCCCAGGTTATTGCCAATCACCTTAATAGAAAATGCTCAGGTGTAAAACCACCTGGTTCAATTCCTGGAAAATCGTTAGTAGTTAAGTAATGAAACAATCACTCACTTATTAACTTTTCCAAGTACTGTGGTCATGCTTGACAACCCCAAGATTGCCTGGTAATTTTATAAATTATTCCTACCCCCCATTGGGTAGTTACCCCCAAATATATTTTCATGAAGAAAAGATAAAAGACAGGGATATGATCTTTAAAGTAAGGCAGGTTGGAAGAGAGTTCTAATTATTTTTTGAAGGATAACTGCTAATGCAGAATAGATGTTAGAAGCAGATATCATGGAGTGATGGAAATGACTTGAACATTACTGGAAATTGTGTTAAACTGTAGCATTTCATCATGACAAAGAATAAAGTGCTTATCTTTATTATTTATTTGGTATTATTGAATATCTGGATCAAGAAAAACATATAGAAAGTCAGAATTTTTAGTTTGTCTCCTGATTCTACAATGTACTCAACGTGTGACCTTGGCAATGCTACTTAGTCATGATGAATTTCCATGTCCTCATCCTGAATCCAGAAATGCTTACCTCCCAAGATCACTGCCATATTGAAAGAGCTAAGATATATAAAGAACATAGCACAAAGTTTGTCATCAATACTAACTTTTTATTGTCATCCATCACCTTGGAATCAGCTCAGTCCAAATCTCAAGTCCCTGTTCTACATTCAAGCTATGTCTGTGGTCAGCACTTCACCTCTGAAAGCCTTGTTTGTTGGACAGTTGGATATGTGAAATGGGAGCAACATTATCCATCATGTTAGATATGGAAGGACAAAGAGCAAACACATGACAAATGAAGGTTTTTTATCTTAGCTCTTCAGATTTTCTCTTCTACACCTAGTTGCTTTGATCTGCCCTGTTATACACACTTAATTCAGACCTCAGCACAGATGTGTCCATACTTATTTTTGCAGAAAAGATGGTTTATTCATGTTTTGTTTTTGTGGAAAGACCACCTTACATATGCCTGGTCTCAGAAACTTGGAATCCAAGATAAATGAAAGGACAGAAATGAGCTCAGACACATTTTTTAAATGTTTTTCCATTTTTTGCCAACATAGTCCCTGTGTTATTAGTGTCTTCTTAATATCTGTACTTCATTCAAGTCTCAAAATCAGTTGGATGCAAACAAGGTGACAAAATGATCAGAACTGGATAAATAGACTGACATAAAAATGTGAAACCACAAAAGGTGATTAGGTATGACTTTGTTAACTTCTTTGTTTTAGCCTCTCAATGATAAAACACAACATAAAAAATAGAATCAAGTGATACATGGGGGGGAAAAACTGTGATATAGCAGTTAAAGTGCCTTAACATGTATGATCTTTGTATATAAAGAGTGCTTGCAAATCACAATTTAAAAGAGACCAGTGCCCTGTCTTTAGGGGAAAAAATAAGAAAAAAATTTTTAAAAAGTGAGGAAAGGATAAGAACAAGAAAATCACAATGAAGACATACAAAGGATGGATAAACAGGTGAAAAACAATCTAAACTCAAAGCAAATTAAGACAATAAAATTCCATCATATAATCAAAAGATTTATAAACTGGGGATTCTGAGCATTAGAAGGGAAAATGGTAATGTATGTACTGTTGCTAGACATTATATATAATTAAAAGATCTAAAATATACTTGGAAATCTATATAACATTTACTTTGCATACTATTGATATAGCAATTTAAATTTTATAATGTTTCCTAAGACAACTGGTCAAGATGTATATGAAAGAATGTTTCTTATGAATAACTTTGAATTCTTATAGAGTTGGAATAGAATCAATAGACAATCTTGTTAAGCTAACTAAAAACTATCAATAAGTAATTGGTTAAAATGATGGAATGATATATCCATCATTCTATTAAATATACCATAGAATTAGACCTACTGAAATGTAAATCTGTCCCAAGTAGGGTGCATGGAATAGCAGCCCAGGCAGTAAAAGCAGCTTATGCGAAGTCCTTGTATTGGGTAGGGTCGTCATTGCACCCACAGTTTTGTGATCATTCTACTTATCTGAAAGTCTGCCCTCGGTTCAGGCTAGCCCTCAGCAAGGAAGACTACTAGTTGTCATCTTTCTTTCTGTAGGTCAGATACTTTGCACAGCGTTGGCACAGTAGGTGCCTATTAAGTTGAACTGCATACCTTTTCAAGAAGTCCGTTCATTGAGGGCAGGTAGAAGAATAAGCAGAGGGATGTTTGCAAGATGTTAACAGAGCTGACCTTTAGGTTGAAAAATGTTGGGTGATAAATGCTTTCTTCCTTATATATTCACATATTGTTTGAAATGGAAATGCAACCCTTTCATAATTGGATGCAGCTCATAAAATGAATGTTGTTTACATTTTTTAAAAAAGAAAGAAAAGGTCTGGATGAAGAAGGAAATATCCAGCTAACCTGACCTGGGCACTTGCAGTTTGTTTCCTGAAAGTGGCCCATCCTCTGCCATCAGAGGCCCTGACTGAAGCAGCCAGCCCCCACAGTCAACTGCAAAGGCAGCTGACACAAAATGTTGACAGAAGCCTCCCCGACCCAGCCTTGCAGATCAGGCTGCCCCTCAAGGAAAGGCATGTGTATGCCTTCCTCCCCCCGCTCCACCCTGACAGCAACAAACCACCCATCCCTTAACACAGACACAGAAGCACCTCCTCTGGATGAATCCCCAGCCTTGGAACCTTTCCTGTTTGCACCCTCAACACTCCTTATTCCTCTTGTGTCCCCACCTCTCTTGACCTCTACATGATCCATTGACTTGCTTGTCTCATCCACTCCCATGAGCCCCTGGAAAGCAGAAAGCATGCTTTATTCAGTGGCTTTCTCAGGTCCTGGCTCTCATTTGATAACAACAGAAGAAAATAAATGATTGTGAACACACAGCAGACAGTGATTACTTCCTCCAGACCTTTGCCATGAAGCTGTTACTGTGCCCTAAGAAAGCTCCCTTAAGATCTCCTGTGGGTGGCTCAGTCAAGCCTGCTGTTGGCAGACACTCAGCAGACACTATTCATATGGAGATGGTTTACCTCCCCCAAAGTCATGGAGCCCAAACAACACTGTCTTCTGTGTCCTCCACTTACATCTCTCATGTTAAAGCCAAAACAAGATGGCAGACCAGTTTACAGTCACTTCCAAGCTCCCAAAATTTCTGATGAGGCTGCTTTCCTCCAACCTAAGTGTTAGCACTGGTAGGAGTGCCAGAAGCTCTCTCATCAAAAGGATCCTCACCACCAAGCAACCAGAACTTCCTCACACTTGGAAGGACTCTGGGCATTGCATATTTATACAATTTTATTCAGAATGCTTCAGCCCTGGGCTTCCAAGTGGACTTAGCAAGCACTGTGCTGTCAAAGGCATACAAATGAGACCTGAACAAAGAAGAGGAGTGAAAATTGGGAAGTTACTTGTGCAGACAGATTGGCTAGGTTTCTATCTGACTCTGAGTTTTAGGTCTAGCAGGAATGCAAACACTGAGCTGAGCCACGTGAGCTGAGTTTTTATTTTTTTAATTTTTTTAGAGTACAGATTAATTTATTACTAACAAAGTGATTATCTAATTATTTACTAGAGAAAGAAACAAGATCAATGTAAAAACCATTACCCCACCATTGTCCAAAACCTTCAGTCCTAGTACTGTTAATCTCACCACTTGCCCAATCCTTCAGAGTTCAACAACACGTGCACTAAACACAACACATCCTTCTTGAAGTGCTCCAGCTTCCTCTAAAGCATGTAGTCAAAGGCATGATGTGTCTTCTCCTTGCTGTCCTCTTCCAGGTAGTGGAAAGAAAATCCATAGGACAGGAACCAGCAAAACTTATTTTCTTCTCAGGCCTGGCTCACATGGGATGTCAAGCCTGGCTCATGTGGCTGAGTGAGTCAAACTCAGCAAGACAAACTCCAACATGGAGTTCAAATCTCCAACCTCTTTAGCTTTCAGCAGGCACATTCAGGTGATGCTTACTAAGAGCCATGAGTTACCAGCCCAGGTCAAAGATCCCAGACCTCAGGCCCCTTCACCCTCATGGTGTAGCCTCCATCTTTCCTCCCAAAATGGCTGAATTCCTTCTTCTGAGCTGAGTATTTAAATAATGCTACTGCCTTGAAAACAGAGCTGTGGGAAATCATGACATTTCTGCTAACAATGCTGACTTTCCAGCACTTCAACAGGCTGGCTGGTCTCAAGAGTGAGGTTCTTGAGAAACATAGACTACACCCAGTTTACCTTGTCTCCCTGCTCCCTCCCATGCCTCACAGAGGCTTAACTTCTTTACACTGAGACATAGATTTTATTTAAATAACCTAAAATATAGAGAAATTAATTATATAAGAAAAGAGGAGAAAAAGGAAGGAGAGACAGCATAGAAAGAAGGCAAGGAAGGGAGGGAGGGCTGAGAAGAGGGAGTGCTGTGAGGAGGAAGGGATGCAGAATAAGCCTAAAAACCTGCCATTGAAGAATATTTAAATAATTGATGGACTTCTGTAGGACAGTTTGTTGTGATTCCATTACAAGGAATTTGAAGAGTACACAACGAGATGGAAACTGCTTGCTGGATGACTTTAGGAGAAACTCAGAATAATAGTAGAAGCATAAAGCTACATATTCAGGATGACACAAAAGTACCTGTAAACTGTAAAACAAAAATGAACAGTCCAATCACCCAGAAAATTATAATTAACATAAATGTTTCCTTCCAATCATTTTTTCTGATCATGGATGTACATATATAATAAATACATATTTAATAAAATGGAAAGTAGATGTCATGATACACATTTAGTTTTATGTCCTACTTTTGTTATGACATATCATATTCATAAGCATTTAATATTCTTTAAAACCAGGATGTCGATATCTGCTTTAAAATATCACATAACGATTTAGTTGGCATGTAAAAAACGCATTTTTGCATCTCGCTGTTTGTCAACTCTAAGTAATTTTATGGTCTAATTGATGCTTATTCCCCATTTGAAACATTTAGATTATATTAATTTCAAACAACAAATTCAGTTAGATATTTAGTGCCTTTTATTTTATTTGCATAAAATATCTAAAAGGAAATCTTGTAGAGAAATGCATTTTTTAAGTTTTCTTAAACATTTTTCCATATTTTCCTTTATAAAACTTGTAGCAAATCTACATCCCCATCACTGTGTTTTTCATTCTGCTTTTACTTAACTCCAACACAAGAAAATTCTTGCACTCTCTTTTTAACACATAATCTAGAATCAAGTGCCATTTTTTCCTTTCTTCCTGGTAAAGATAACTATCCCCAGAATAGCTGTAAATAATTGTCTCATCAAAGATTGCTGGTGCTAAGTAAACAGATATCTTATTGAAACCCTTTGCTGGAAAGATCAAAATTGGAAATAAATTCTTTTTTTCTAGTATTTTAATATTTCTTATTGTTTACATATATATGTATAAATATATTTACATCACTGAATTTTCTGAGGTTCTCCCACCACCACATCATCTGTAAAATTCTAGAGCCCAGAGCATGAATCACAGAAGACAGCTTCTGGGCATAGTTGACAAAATAAACGGAAGAATTCTAAATTCCAGGGTTCAATTCAGAAGTTGCAAGGTCAGAGTCTAGAGAAGGCCAACTCAGCCAGGCACATGGCAGTGCACAAAGGAAAGATGGCTTCTACACAGGCGTGCCTGGCAATCCGGAAGTGTAGACCACACAGCATGGAACTTCTCACATGCGAAATATAAATAACCAAAGCAAATGAATCAAGGAAATACAACAAAATAAATTTTAGGCCCTGTGGACAATGGTTGCTACCAGAAGAGAAAGGAAAGGAGGGTAAGAAATGGTAGAGGGCGTCAATTTGATAGAGGGAACAACACTAGAACTTTGACAGGGGGTTGGGGGGGTGGCGTGTAGGATATAAGTGACAGATCCAGGTATTATAGCATGACATGTAATCCTAAATAATGATTTTCAATGGCTTTATAAACCAATGGCTTGTAAATTTTGCTCAAAATATTTTATTAAAAAACTGAGCACTTGATACCTCTATGTTTGGCGATGGCTCATCGCTACCAGGTAACCCCCACATGCCCATCAGCATCCACTTTGCTGAAACCTGACACCTGGCTATTATAAAATCACGTGGCAACACAGTATTGGTGATGGGGATAAAAAAAATTATAAAAACATAGGAAGTAGGTAACTTAGCAGAGCCCTGCCTAGGAATGTCTATAAATTCCTTTGCATATAAGCAACAAATCACCCACTGGTTTAGATAAATATCTTTTCAAGGTTAGTAAGCAAATCCATAGTCATTCTGTTCATCTCTTCCCAAAAAGAGAGAATATTGAAAGAGCTACCAAGGCTTAACGGGTCCAACTCAGCCTGGGGCTGTCCAGGACTTCTATGAAGGCAGCTCAAAGAGTGACTTTGTTCTCAAAAAAAAAAAAAAAAAAAAAAACTAAAGAAAAGGCATAACTACTTTAGCCAAAGTGACCCCTGGCCAATTAAAACTTTAAGCTGAATAAAAATATGGAGATCCTTCAAGGGACTCCATAATGAACAGTTGATTCAAAATATTTCTTTGAGCCATGACAAGACCGAGGGTCCCAGTAAAACCTGAGATCTTCCAAGTTTGTTTGGCTGCATACTTCCATAGGAATAGAACACAGAGATCTCTGGAACCTTTCAAAGACCTTTTCACATACTGCCACATGCCCACCAACAGCAAGTACACACTCAGCGTAGATGATTGAACCTGTAACTAACTTGGTCCCACTTTTGAATACACTCAGATCTACTTTTCCTTCGGCAAGCCCATTGACTATAAAGACATTCGAACTGCAGTTATTTTGTTTCACACATCTCTGGTGAATATTTGTCAAAAGTCAATGCGTTGCTACGCAATTCCCCTTCTTACTAGCCTCTCAGGTTCTTGCCCCATGTTATGGGACAACAAGCCAATAAAAAACCAAGCAACACACAGAAAATGAACCTTGAAACATCTGCATGTTAAGAAAGATCAAGAAACCCAGCTTTCATTTCATTAAAAGTGTTCCTCCTCCTATTTGACTCAGAAGTCGTACATGCAGCACTAACCTCACAAAGCAGCTGTTCATGACATAGAACAACATTTCTGCTTGTATTTCTCTTTGTGTATTATTCTTCCCATAAATACATCTTTGGGCAGCTCACCATGCCCACAGATAACCACTGCTCACTCTTATCTTCATGTATATTAATGTTACTTTCACTCTCCTGACTGTTGTCAGTATTAAAGAACTTCATTGACCTGAGCTTTGCTGTTTCTGAGTTCCTGGAAGTCCTGAAGTATTGGAGTATCCATGACTTAGTACCAATTGTTAAAAGCCTTGGAGAGACCCTCTCTCACACATTTCTAAATGTCACATCACAGAATTCAGACTAGATCTCTCATGATTGCTAATGAGTCTGAAGCAGAATGATGTCTGAAGTATTTATTACATCAGATATTTATGTCTAGCCTATTTGCATAATTTCCTGATGATTTCTTAGAAGTAAAATCCATGATGAAGTTTAACATAATTTATATATTTTTCCAAATATACTCTTAGCCCTAAATAGAACATTCATGGGATGTGGGAGATTTTAGTTTCTTTTTCACTCAAGAAGAGAAAAAAAATGATATTATTTTAAACATTTTTCTATGTTCAATGTGACTAAGAAAGTTTCTACCAGACCCTAGACTCTAGGGTATAACTATTAAGCCTGGATATGAACAACAAAGGTTCTAGACAGTGAATTTGGGCAGAAAAGGTTTGGATAGAATCTGACATCTGAGAGAAGGTTTGGTGCAAAGTTATGCTCGCTGCCTAATGGCTAAAGTCATCATAACACATAGTTCATGGGTGATAAGGTGGTGGAAGACCTCAGGGTATACGCCATAAAATATATAAATATATATTATATATTAAACAATTAAAGCTTCTTTAAAAAGTGCTGAGACATAATTTTTTAAAAGCCACACAGATTAACTAAATTTCTAATGATAAATGAACTCTTGAGGGAAAGAATTAACAAAGGCCAGGCATGGTGGCGCATGCCTGTAAGCGGCAGTTTAAGAAGCCACTGCCAAAGCCAGGGATCACGGTTTTAGTCCTGCTCGGGGCAACACAGCGAGACCTAATTCAAAAAAAATAGCTGGGCATGGTGGCATGTTCCTGTAATCCCAGCTACCTGGGAAGCTGAGGCTGGGGACTGACTGCTTGAGTCTGTGGTATCGCAAGCAACGTGAGCTTGCGGTTCCACAGGCAAAAACAGTAAGACCTATTCTCAAGGAAAAAAAAGAAAAGAGTTAACAGACAGACTTTGGTACAACCACTACTTTTGAAATTAATGATCCAGAGAAGAGCCAACCCAAATTTTCATATACATTCTTCCCAAGTGGGCAAAAGATGCCTGAATCACACCTGAAAGAAATCTGAATCATACAAAGAACCAAAGCCAAGGAGAAAAAATTGAAACTGGGGATTGAGCTACCAAACAAAAGGCAGACTTCACAGTTTGAATCAAGGAATTAATTGATTGTTAAAGGAACATGTCAACAATCTTCAGCAGCATACACTAGAATTCAGAATATATGCAAGCAGTCATCCACAATGCCAAGGGTATAATCCGGAATTTCTCACCATAAAAACGATCACCAACCAAGTAAAGGAAAATATTCTAAAAATGAATGAGAGGAAATCACTGATGAGAAAGGAAAGATTTTTTTTAAAGAATTTAACAGAAATTCTACAACTGAAAACACCATATCTAAATTTAAAAATGCACTGAGTGTAATTAATAGTAATGGCAAATACAGAAGAATGAGTAAAGTTGGAGAGATAAATAGAAATAATTCAATCTAAAAGAAGACAGGGAAAAAAAGATTGGTGGAAATGGAACATATACTCACATTTGTAATTGAAGTCTCACAAGGAAAAGAAAGATAGATGAACATTTAAAAATATTTGAAGCCAAGATCACTGAAAATTTTCCAAATGTGGTATAAACCTAACTTCATTTGTTATACATTTGTTTACTTGTTTCTTACATATGCTGCACCAATTTTTACCTCCTTGTTAACATTTAACACCATAGGACTTCTCTCTCCTGCCCTCCAACCCCCCACCCTTGCTACCCTGTGCCCTGCCCTTGTGGTCACCTTCAACCTAAATTTGTAGATCAAAGAAACTCAATGAACTCCAAACAGAAAGGTTATGCTCAGTCTAGTAGTTGTTAATTGCTGAAAACCTAACCAAAGACAAAGAATGTGAAAGTCATCAGATAAAAATACTTTACATGCAGAGGAACTATGATTTAAATTCAAACTTTTCATTGAAAATTATGGAGCCAGAATAGATGATAGCATCTTCTAAAGAACTAAAAACGGAGACTCTCCTGAATTCAGTAGTCAGTAAAAATACTTTTCAACGATGCAGATAAACACATTTCATATAAAATATATAAAATAAAACTAATAGGATTTAATGGAATTTATTAGTAGCTGATTTGCATTATAGGGAAAGCTATAGAAAATTGTATAGGCTAGTAAGGAAAGACACCAATTATAAGTTTGTGTTTGCAGAGAGTACTATAAACATCAAAAATGGTAAATTTCTGAGAAAATATAAATTCCCCCTTTATTTCTTAGAAATTTATCAAAATTTTTACTAAAAAACATGTTTTATGAAAAATGTAACATTGTCATAGATATTGATAGCTCAAATGGTAGGGAGACAGGAGACGAACATGACTGTAAGTCTTGTACATTTTACATGAAATGGTACAATTTTAATTCTAAGAATAGACAGCAAAAAGTTAATCATGTAAATGAATAGTAATCTCTAGAACAACCAATAAAAAAGAGAGATTTATCTGCAAATGAACAATCTGAAAACTGTTCAGATGCCTCAGAAGAAGAGAACAGACACAAAAAAAAAAACAAACAATAATAAAATGATAAACCTTAATCCAAGAATGAATAATTTCATTAATTATTTATGGGCTAAACAATTGACAGAATGAATTTTAAAAAGCAAGATCCAGTTACCAGTTGTCCTTTAAACATAAAGAAGCAAAGAAAGAAAAACACATCTGTCCAAACCGTCAAACTAAACAAAAAGTGTATGCATCAAGAAAAATGGACAAATATCCACAAAAGTCCATGAGAAAATAATCTCAGTAAGATGTTTGAACTTTATCCTTCAGAACAGAGTCCACAATGCATTAATGTCAGTCAGACATCAAGATAATTTTCTACATTGAACTACTTATAGTAATATAAAATTATTCCACATGGAAGTGAGACATTCTCTTCATTCCTTCTATCTCCTCTTTGAGTAAATACAACCCTCCTTTTCCACTCCCCAAACCCAGTTGAGGCAAGTCTTCCACATTCATTTTCTTACATATATTCTCATTTTTTCTTTTTACATTTTAAAATTTTAAATGTTACGTTTATTAGGAAATGGAAGGAGATGAAGACACTTGCGTTGAAAAGGCACAGGTTTCATGAAATAGATACCTGTGGGAGGAGAGACATCTCAAAAATTCTGAACCCCAGCACAAACGTTTTATTTGAATATTATAATCTTGAGTATAGGTAGGAGAGGAAGTCTCTGGTTGACTTCTTGTTATGAATAACTGTAACTACATCAACTGGTTTTCATTTTCACGATGTATATTACCACTCTCCAGATAGCAGGAAGAATCTGAACATCCTCCAATTGACAATCACATCTCTTCCGCCCACACAATAAATTGGAAGTGTCTCAAGAAGAAGGTTCTCTGCCGAACCAGCACATGACCTCAAAGTATAGCCAGTACTCAGTGAAAATGCTTCTGTTTTTATTGCTACAATGGGTTGGGTATGACGGTCTAAGTACCAAATTCAAGTTGTTCAAACAGTGATTAGGGAGAGAACTTGAGTGTTTTGGTGGTTGTAGATGTTGAGTTAGGAAGGTTGTTGACTTGAAGGGTTTAGTCTGTAACTAAAATATATGAAGTCTTTATGTGAAGAGACCTTAGAAAGCTTAGAATTTGAGATTCATCATGTGGGATTTTGAATGAGTTCAATGTTACTGTTCACCATAGCCCAGAGTTTTTCCTACACACAGAGGAAAAATAACACATCTACCTCGGATCTGGAAAGATGAGTTGATTGTGAGTTGAGGGATGAAAGTGGTTTGATGACCATTATGGGCTAATAAAATA
>PVHY01001917.1:0-145840 GCA_004024945.1 Uropsilus gracilis | reverse complement strand
GTCCTTTATCCATTTTGAGTTAATTTTTGTACAGGGTGTGAGGGTGTTATCCTGGTCCATTTTTTTTTTTTTTACAAGTTTTGATCCAGTTTTCCCAGCACCATTTACTGAGAGGCTATCCTTGTTCCAGGGTATGTTTTTTGCCCCTTTGTCAAAGATTAATTGACTGTATATGTGTGGTTTTATTTCTGGGTATTCGATTCTGATCCATTGGTCTGTTTGTCTGGTTTAGTACCAGTACCATGCTGTTTTAAGTATTATGACTTTGTAGTACAGCTTGAAGTCTGGAATAGTAATACCTCCATTCTCTCTTCTGTTTGTCAAAAGGGTTTTGGCTATTCGGGGTCTTTTGTTGTGCCCTATGAATTTCAGTAATTTTTGTTCTATCTCTTTAAAATATGTCATTGGGATCTTTATTGGAATTGCATTGAATCTGTAGATGGCCCTTGGTAGTATGGCCATTTGGATAATGTTGATTTTTCCGATATGAACACCATTTTTTTAAAAGATCTTAAACTTATATCCTGGGTTTATAGCTTTGAATTTTTCTTTGACCACATTGATTAAATGTTAACGTTTCTCTGTACTGAAGATGACTCTGTTGCATTGAAAACCCTCTCTTCTTGCTGATTACTTTCTAATCTCATGAATATCTATGTTCCAGTTTGACCCATGTCAACATTTTCTCACGAAAAATAGACAGAAAATAAGAAATATAAGATGGTGTTTTACGGGCCATTTAACATAAATACCAGTGGAGTTGCGGCTTCTTTCAGAGCTGTACTCAAAGGCAGTCAATGTATTTTATCTAGAAGTAGAGGAGTTTAAAGTTTGCAGTATAAATGAGATAACTAGAATGACAGATTTACTGGAGATAGGATCTTTGGGTAGTTAGTTTTTTTTTTTTTTTTTTCTTTTGGGAGTGGGGTGGAGAAGAGGGTTCCTAACTCTTCTTTAGCTATTTGCAAATCTAACTGCTATTTCATCAAGTCTAGAAAATTTATAACTATTAATTTTACTTCCCAGGGATTTTTCTCTTTTAGTCCATTTTTGTTTTATTTGGGAATTATAATGAGATATATATATATATATTTTTTTTTTCCTAAGATAATATATTTGGGATCCCACTGAGTACAAGTATATTTTTAAATATGTATTTAATAATACCTTCTTTTTCTTTTTAAAATTTCAGGCATTGTGTATGTAACTGTTAATGTAGCATGTAGTAACTGAATTGCTTTGACCTTTTTCTATGTAGAAATAGAATATTCTCCAAGTATTTTATTTCAATTACATAGACCAACTTGGATTTTAAATCTATGTTTTAGAGTTGTTGATTTTTTCCTTTTTTTTCTGCCATGCGTAAGGCTAAGCTATAAACTCTGTTTTCCTTTTCTTCACCTGTATTCCCTTGACTTGTTTCCCTATTATTTTTCTCTAGACTTCAACTTGAAGTGTATTTCAAGTATGATACAAAAACACTAAGACACCAATCTTATCAAATCTGTGACCATTGTATTGAATGTTTCTACACAGAATATATATAAACTAGATCAGGATTCTTATAACTATTTTTTTTTCTAGCATGAGTCTTTATAGGATGGTTCATCTTCGATGACTCTCCTTCCCCCCCACCCCCAGGGGTGTGTATGTGTGTGTTTGGGTGCTTTGTTAAATAAAGACAAAGCCAAATAAAGCTATACAAACAACAAAATCAGCAACAGACAGTGTTGCCTTGGAACGGTTTACATATTGCTTTAAGTACTTTATATAAATCATCTAAGTCCTCCTTTCTGAAATCATTCTGAATTTTTCACCCATCTAGCTATCTGTGTTCTGAAGTTGAGAACTCCCAATTGTACTTATTACAGATTCTCTCTGTGCAGTTTTGAGTAATTTCAACCATTTTCTGGATCTGACTTGTCTCTATGAGTTAAATTTATTTTTTTTCCTGTAATCTTGTTTCTTTTTTCTTTTAAGTCTTTTTGGGATCCCCATCCTCTTTTATCTATTAATAAAATAATATATACAAGTCTGACTTTATTTCCTTTTATTTGATTTCACTCTCCCACTGTTTTCACTTTGAAGGAAAGATTCAACTGTTTTTAAAACCAATATATTTTTTATTGACCTACTGAGCAAAACTGAACTCTATATACAGAGAATTAAAATTTTAAATGCTTCATTTTTTACTCTCTACCTAAGAATATCTCAATTGAAAAAGAACCTATGTTTCTTCCATAAAATACACAAGAAAGTACAGGCAAAATACTCTGTGACTTGTACCACAGAAACTTCTTTCAGGAAACATCTGCAGAAGCAGAAATGATGAAGGAAAACATAAAGAACTGGTATTATAGCAAATAAAAAGCTCCTGTACAGCAAAAGAGACAATAACCAAAACAAAAGACATATGACTGATTGGTAAAATCTTTTTGTACTCTGTACAACTGATAAGGGTCTGATATCAAAGTTCTTGAAGATCTCACATGACTCAACAGAAACAAAGCAAAAGCCCAGTCAGAAAATGGGCAGAAGAATTTAAAAGACACTTCTCCAAAGAAGAAATACAAGCATACAAGAAATACAAGAGGACAACAAGCATATGAAAAGAAATGTTCAGTAAAAGTTATAATCAAGAAAATGCCAAAAAAAAAAAAAAACCCACAAAAAACAATGGGCAACAATAAGTCTGGCAAGAATGTGGAGAAAGGACCATTTTCATACTACTGATGGGAATGCAAGCTGGGCCAACCAATGTGGAAGGCTGTGTAGGAGATCCTCAAACTGCTAAAAATGGAGTTACCATTTAATCTAGCAATCCTACTTCTAGTAAGCTATCCAAAAAATATAAAAACATTTATTCAAAAAGAAACTTACACTCCTATGTTTATTGAAGAATTGTTTACAATAGCCTGGATATGAAAACTACCCAAATGCTCTGAAACAGACAAATGGAGCTATAAGTGTGGTATATTTATGCAATGGAATATTATTCAGTCATCAAAAAATTCATGTGGCAACATGGATGTAGCTAGAAGGAAACATGCTAGGTGAAATAAGCCTGGATGAAAAAAATAAATACTGGATGGTCTCATTTATATGTGGGTTGTAGGGAAAGCAAATAAAAGGATAAGAAAATGTTAAAATCAACCTACTGATAGTAGAACTGAAACATACAGCAAGAGAATAGGAGCAAGAAGGGAGAAACCAGGGGAAGGATGAGCAAAAGTGACTAGTATGATGGTTCATGGGTGACAAGGTGGTGGGAAAATGTCAGAGTATACAACAATGTGAGAAAATATGTATAATCAATTTTAAAAAAGCAGAAAAAAAAGAGCCTGTGTTTCTTACCTGACAAAAACATTCACTCCATTATGATGGCATTAAGTCTAGATTTTTTTGAAAAAAGCCTTTGTTAGGGTTAAGTAATTAACTGTGATGAAACAACTTGAGATTATGATCTACAAGTCAGCAACAAACCACAGGGATACAAAAAGAATCTTTACCTATATCTTTGTTCTTTGTTCTTATGTGAAATACATCTACAGAGGGACAATATTCCAGTGCATTAAAAGTTTTAAAATAGTGAAATATTGCAAAGGAACCACAATTTATCATTCCTCACTATATCCACACAATTTGATCTTGTAATTCCTCTCAATAGAATGGTAGGATTTTTTTCCATTTGTGTTCTCTTTGAACTTGGGCTTTTCTTAAAACTTTTTTTTTTTTTTTTGACAAACAGAATGCAGTGAATTTAATGGTATAACAATTCTGAGTCTTAGTCTGAAGAAAGTAACTTCTTGTTTAGTCAGATGCTTGCTTCTACCATTAGAACAATCCTACTTACTTCAGGGGTGAAAGAGATGTATCTAAGAGACATGGATGATCATGTATCAACAATTAACTTGTCCTTGAATATGTGAGGGAATCTGTGATTCAACATAATCAGCCTGACCCATACCTAATATAGACACATGATTAAGTCCATATTTTTATGTAAAAAAAAGTACATATATATTATATATATATGTGTGTGTATATATGTACATATATATAACTTTAAGCCATTGCTTTTGGGTTCTTTGTTAAATCACAATATGGTGTTAGAAATAACCATTCAAAATGAAGCTCATACTTTAGAGCTCTTTAGTCTGTAAATTACATGCCTGTTGTAAGTTAAGCTTTGGGACTCCAACCTTGAAAACAGAATATAATAATTCTATTAAAAATATCTTAAAAACGTGAATACAAAAACTCTATCAAAATTGATATGAGCCTTAACTAAAATGACTGCCTGTTTTATTCTCATTTTTAATGTGAGAAAAGACTAGATTGTCTTGGGAGTATAGTCAAATCCTTGTAACTTTTTCCCGCATCCTGTTTCTAAAACAGGTGTCAAAATCAGATTCAGGACTAGAAAAATGAGCCGCACAGAGGACTTTTTATTTGATATCTTACTTTATTTAAACCATGCACTCAGAATGTTTTGGGTGAAATAATCACACCTTTCTGAGTCAGTAGCAAACATGAATAGAAGAAAAGTAGAAATCAAAGTGTTTCTAAATTGAATAATATAGCTTGAACTGGAGGCCAAAATTCAATTATGTACACTTTTTGATATAAGTTGAAGTTATATACTCACTGTTGTATTCTTCTAAAGTTTGGGAAATAAGTTGATACAGAGGAAGTGTATGCACTTCCTCCATACATCATTTCCTCCATACATAGGAAATGATGGAGGGTACATGTACTTTTGTAAGAGGACTTTTCAGAGCAAGAGAACATGCAGTTAGTGGTTGAGCAATGGCTTTCCATTTTTAACCTAATCAATTTAGACCTGGATTCTAAGATCATGTATTTTGAGCCCATTTTCTCTGTGAAGAGGTGATAGTGAGCAAATTGAAAGAAACCATCATTTTCCCTTTGACCACCTGTGCTCATCTCTATCTTTCATAAAATACATGTTGTAAGAGAAAAATCTTTTTATTGCTTATAATAAGGTAACTGTTATTAATGATTACAATGCTTTTTAATGTTTTTGTGCTAATGTTATATATCTCAATTGTTCACAACATAAATTACCAGGTTTGCCATTATAGTCTCATCAAGTTACCCAAAACTACAATAATATCATAAAATAATATTTCATTATAAAATGTACTTTAATAATCTGTAGCTTATATGTGAAGAAAGCTGATATGCGGGTGTGGAAGTCATTAGTGCGGGTGTGGAAGTCATTAGTGCGGTCATAGATTGTATCTCTATCAACTGAAGTTTATTTATATGGCATGTTTTGATCAGTGAAATACTGATATGTGAAATACTGATATGTTACTTCCCAGCTGAATCCTTCTTGAGCATAGTATTGTTTACTGGATACCTTTCTAGTCTTCAGAACTCCTTGAACATACATATAGATTTCCTTTAGTCCTGAATGGCGTAAATCCATCTAGTGAACCATATTGAGAATGTAACCTAAGTAAGGAATACAACATTCCTTAAACTACAGTGATTTCAAGGTTATAACTGTAGCACAACCTGAATTATCCAGTTTTGTTTTATTCCATAAAAATAGTCAAATAATCACTATAAATGATTAACACATAAGTTTCAATATGTTATTACTCACATTGGTTTTAATTCTTTATTTCTGGAGGCTGGAAAATTGGTATTTGATGATTTTCAGTGGAGTAGTTGGAAAACCATAATTTTATACTAACTTGGAAGGTAGTCATCGTAGTTAATGAAAATTTATCATGAAAGAAAAGTAGACATAATGTAACAGTGTATATGTTAGTATATACTACCTGTTGACTGACTGCATTTAAAAAGAAGTACAAAGAAGAATTCAGACCAGAATTTGTTGTCATTGTCTCAAAGATTGCTATAACAGTGTACACAGAGAAATCAGAAACTTGGGGACCTGTAAGGGTGGAAAAATAATCCTTTTTAACCCCAAATAGTACACAGAGGGAGAATTTATTTTGTTAATCTAGATCAATGTTCAGTTGCAAGGCTATATTTAATCAAGGGAATGACTGAAACATCCCTTTTGTTTAATTCCTTAAATCAGTCAAGATGTTTTAGTGTAAAGAGCCAATGAGGAGGGTAGTTTCAGTGGCTCTTTTATTTAGATAAAATAGTTAATAGATAAGAACGTAAATATGATGTACTTCTAGAAAGTATGTTGGGCTGCACATACTGCAATGAGAATGAAAAATAATGAATCAAAAAGGAGCAAAGAGATAGAAAAAAATCTTAGAAAGAATTATAAAATAGATTATGTGTATGATAATTAGGATAGGCAGTTGATTAGGTTCAACTATATATAAGTGAGTAAATAAAATTTTTTAAAGAAGATTCATTTATATTGCCAAACAAACCATAAGGGAGAATAGAAATTTGGTTTTAAATAATGATTGCATTTCCAGAATTTTCAAGGTAGTAAATTCACTGAGAAGGCCCATCAGCTAAGAAAGATGATATTTAATTTTTTCTAATGATCAATGTATATGTTTTAGTAGGATACAAGGAATGAAATATGCTTGCATAGGATAAAAGAAAAGACCAAGTAGTATAATGGGTGAAAAGATTCCTCCCCTGAACTAAGACTAATTAAGGAACATTGTTCCAAGCTATAGTAGAGATTCTTTGAAAATCTTTCAAGAGAAGTTTCAAAATGTGACAAGTATGCTTTCAGGTATACTTCTTTTTCTTCCAGTTTTCAAGCTAAAGCATTTTTTCGTAGTTAAGCTGTATCTGTTCCTTCATTGTATACTGGGTGCTCTGAGAGCAGTTATTTGATCTTAGGTCTCCAGATCAAGGAATATGAATATTTGATGCCTTCCTCACACCATTTATTATTGAGCACCCAAAATTTAAATTTCATCCAGGATTCTTAAAATGATACAAACAAACTTGACTTTGCATATTTTTAATGGGACATTTTGAGGGTAGAAATCAAAAGGATGAATAAGTGATTGTTAGAATTAATAATTGCTCACAACAGTTGCACGAGTGATTTGGAGCAAGAAAAATAATTAGTTTCTGGGGTTTATTCCAACTATTTAAGTGCCTAAACTCATGAGTCACTTTTTAAATTCACCAAGTTATTTCTAGTTTAGTCAAAAGATGAAGTAGCTCTGTATATTGCATGAATAAATATAAATATATGTGGAGTAAAGAGGGATGGTTTATATTCTGAAGCATTTAATATTAAAGGTCTGACTTGTAGATTAAATTTATGCTTCATATATTTCCATACCACAGGATGAAGGTACATAAGAAAATGTTTATAAATAAAATATAAACCATGATATAATTTTACAGATTCCATACATTTAAAAAAAATCAACTTATAAACACTATGCTAATGACTGAAATACAAATTCAACTTTAGACCACAAACAGTTGCCTTTGGAAAAATCAACCTTGCAGAGCAATATACTTTGATTACCTGCAGCTAAATTATCTGGCTACAAAGCTCAGAGGAAAAAAAAAAGCAACATTTTGTAGGTATAAGCATAACTTCTGGGACATTAATCTGGCAACGAGGTGTGAAGAAATCCCATTTGATTCTCTGTTTGGGGTTATGACAGCCTGTAACAGAAACCTGTTTAGATTAGACAAACTAGAAGATAGGAGCATACAATATATTGAAAAATATCTGCTTATGCTGAAAATATTACCACAAATGAAATGAAGGTAAGATACTTTGAGGGTTTTTATCATTGCTAGTTTACCCCTATGCTATTACAATTTTTTCTTTCAGGTATTAGAAGAGTTAAAATTACGAACTTTTTTTTCTAGGAAAAAAGGATACCAAACATTTGAATGCACATTCAAGTTCACATAACAACTCAAACCTTGCATCTTTATTTCCTTCTACTTATTCTTGTCACTTCTTTCCCATCATCAATTATTTTCTTCCTTCTGAAAATTCTCATTATCATAAGTATATGTGATAATATTTATTAACTTTGGACAAATCCCTTCAGTTTTTTTTTTTTGCTCTAAAGTTTTAGATTTTTTTTCCTCAAAATGCCTACATTATCACCATTTCTTTAATCCATCTAGATTTTCATTTCTATTCATGTAAAAGGACAACTGGCTTCAAGATCATCAAAATTTAAATTTTGTTAAATCTAATGTAAATTTTAAACATATAACTAAACCTCTAAGTAGTAGAGGACACAGAGAATATAACTTCGCTTTGAAAAGTTTTATTCATCTGCACTTTAGAAAATTTCATTTCCTTTATGCCTCTGAATGTTTTCTTCTAAAGGATATTAAAATATTCTTTCTCATTTCTCCCTGTTGACCTGACCCTAAGCAGAGAGTGTCATATAACTCAATCTTCCATTGTCTTCTTTATCAATAGGGGTTTTCTAAGCACTGTCAGTGTATGTATCTCATGGGCATGATGATGACTCCCAAATTTCTATCCTCAGTACTATCTCTTTTAACTTCAAACATATAAATATAGCTTGCAGGTTTATAGACATGTTAAAACATCTAAAACCATTTTAGATTTTCAATATGAAATCCAGGCATCCTCAGTCTAAAGAGAGCAAATCTGTTCACAATTGCTTAGGCTCAAATCTTAGAACAAATTGTTACTTAAATTACTTAATTTGCCGCATGTGCCAACATAATTTTCTCCTTAAAAATATACCAAAGCCCTAACAATATTATCTCATTGTTTGTTTTGAACTGTCCTGCCACCTGTCTGTATCTTTTCTGTCTGTACTGAACCATCCCACTCTTGTAGTATAATCAATCCTTGTCGCCAATTGTGGTACAAGCAGCCTGTTCATGATGTCAAAAGCAGTGCATGCATCAGGTCCACCAATTTGCATAGGTTTTTACTGGTTCTAGCAGTTATAGAGACAAACCAGGCAGGGCAGGACGGGGCATGGTCAGGGCTGGGGGAGGGGTGGTAGGAAGGTGGAGCAGGAGGCAGGTGAGTTTTCCAGCTTTTTTCCTGGCCGCACTTTATTTGGCATTCTCTCGTGCTCATGTTCTATTTCTGTCCCCCTGGATCCCCTCTCTCCTAGACCCAGGTGTGCACACTCACACATGCGCACAATCATGGAGAAGATGCAATACTTTATGTGCAGGCATACAGTCCGATTGGGGAAAAAACCTGACTAGCTCATTTACTCCACACTCATTCACTTAACATTCATTTATTTGGATTTTGTCTGCCATCTCTCTAAAACATAGACTCCAGCCAGGTGTGGTTGTGCTCGCCTGTTATCCCAGCTACCTGGGAAGCTGAGTCTAGGGATCACTTGAGTCCACAGGTTCGAGACAGTCCTGGGCAACATAACAAGACCTATCTCTGAAAAACAAAAACAAACAAACAAAAAACCCAAAAAACCAAGAAACAAAAATAACATAGACTTCATGAGAGAATTCTATACTCTATACTATACTCACTGGCTCATGATGGAAGTGTAAAGTCTATTGGATCAAATTTGAAACTTAATCTGTTTGAATTTCTAGTGATTTTTAGCATATCTAATCAACAGAATAGTAGCTAAAATTATGCGTAGCTTTAAGGCATTTAATTCTGATTGCCCTTTAAAAATCTAACTGTCATGGCCTGTATTCCTCTGTAGTTTTATGCTTACAGTTGTAACTGTACTCTGCTGGGGAGTATTTGCATGGAATGGAGATTTAATGGTACTATAGAGTAAGTCAGATAATCAAAACCATACTGAATAATGAGTAGGGGGTAGGTGGTTGTCAGATTTTAACCAAAAACACAATGAGATGTCTGTTACAATAAAGCATGCCAAACTTTGGTTTCTGATTTTAAGTGGATGAACAAAATGATAATTATTGCATAAAATATTCACATAAAGAGTTCTCAAAATTTCAGGTAAATGAAACTTGATTCAAATATTCCCTTGGAGAGGAGTGTAAAGTTGGCATCTTAAATAAATATGTCTTCTATAGATTTAAACTGCATATAAAATTAATCAAAATAAGTAACTATTTTTTGTTCTGAATGTTACTTTTAAAAATTTTTATAAAGGAGATATTGAACAGTACATTTTGCCTCCAGATAGTAATTTTGTTAAATTGACTTCCTTAATAAAACAGTACCTTTTAATTTTTGTTCTTACCTCTTTTTTCCCCTAAATTCTTTTCCACTTATCTATGTTTCCATCTATTTTGCAACAGCTCTTTAAGATATAATTTATAAACTATATGATTCACTCACTTGACATGTATAAATTACTAGCAATGAAATATCACCAATATAATTTTTAGAACATTTTTATTACACCAACAAAATCACTACAATTTTTCGCTTTTAGCCCTTCCCACTTCTCCCCTATAGTAATCTACCTTCTATCTCTTTAAATATGCTTATTCGGAACATTTCATATAAATTAAATCATACATACATGACCTTCTATAACTAGCTTCTTAGCTTTAATTAGTGTATTTTCAAGATTGTTCTATTGTAGCTTGTGTCAGTACTTCATTCCATTTTATCTAATATTCAATTTTATAGTGTATACTACATTATACTTAATTATTCATTACTAGATATTTGAGTTGCATCTGTTCTTTGGACATCATAAGAAATATTTTTGTGACTTCATATACATGTTTTATTTTGTTTTTATATTTTTTTTTACTTTTAAAATTTCTTACAACATTCATCATCTTTGTATGGTTGTTGGTGGCCCTGGGAATGCCTCCCCCCTCCCCTTGACCCTCTCTGCTCTGGTGTCTCAGACTCCTCTTTCCTTGCAGTTTGTTGGTCTATGTTTAGCTCATTGGTCTCTTCCTTTCCTGGGGCACTGTTCATTTCCTGAGTGAAGGTCTGCTTTTCTGGGACACAGCAAACAGTGGCTGCTTAGGTTTTCAGTCTTAACTTTGTGTCAGGCAGACAGTCTGTGCTTATTTGAGGTTTATCAATGCTTTCTCATACTTGCTGGCTGACTCCTCCATTCCGATTTGTCCCATTTTGCTGCCTCTTCACCTTAGAGTTCTGGCTTCTGGCTTAGGGGACCTTATTCCCAACCATTGTTGGTAGAGAGGTTCCTCGATGGGGACAGGCATCTACAGTTAGTTGGTCCGGATTGTCTTTTCTCGCTTGGATTGCATCTTTGCTGTGGAGCTGATACCATGTTTCTGTGACCTTCCTCCCTTGTGGAAATGGGTGGGGGTGGGTGCCTTGCTCTCTCAGAGGACATCTCTAAATCAGAATTTTGACTCCCAGTCCCCAGTGAGGCTGTACCCGTGATTCTGTGATAAGTCATCACCATAGCAGGTCTCCAAGTCCTGTGTGCAGTGGATCTCTTCAGGCTCTTTTTGTATCCTTCCCTGGAGATGTGAGTATTTAGGGTCTTTATCTTTTCCCTTACCCATTCTGTGTCTGTAACTGGATTTTTAGTGCTCTTTTTATTCCTCCTGAGGACTGACAGGAGTGATTTAAGCCAGAAGGGATGTCATGCCCCCCCTCCCAACACATGCCTACTCATATCTGCATAGAGATAGGACCTGAAGACCCCTCACTGAATGGCCCCAGTTGGGGACCATGCCACCCTGCCTCCCAGTCCCTAATATACAAGTTTTTGTGTGGACACATTTAAAAAATATATATATACCTAGAAGATGCAAAAACTGAGTCATGCAGATACTCATATGTTGACTCTTTGGAGGAATACCAGACTGTTTTACAAAGTGGTTTTATTGTTTTATTTTTTCCACATCCTCACCAACACTTGTGATTATCTGTTATTTTACAAAGTATATTCATACTAATGGATATAAAGTGATATTTCATTGTGGTTTTGATTTGCACTTACTAAAGATTTTTAATTTTAAACATCTTTATATGTGACTATTGGAAATTTGTATTTTTTTGAGAAATGGCAGGTTATTTACCTTTTTTAAATTTGGTTATATGTCCTTTTATTGATTTACAAGTATTCTTTATATATTATAAATACAAATTCCTTATCAGTTATATGATTTATTAATGTTTTTCCCATTTGCGGCTTGTGCTTTCACTTTCTTTATGAGGTTCTTTGAAGTTTAATGGTTTTTGAAATTAATTTTGCTAATTTTTTTATGGTGGTTGCTTTTACCTGTGCTTTAGGTTTCATATCCAATAAACTGTCTCTTAATCTAAGACTACATATATGTATACCTCCATGTCATTTAAAGAGTGTTATTCTTTTATTTAGGTCACTGTACCACTTTGAGTTGATTTTTCTAATTGGAATGTGTTCAGCTTTTACATTTTACTATTTAACTTTCAAGCATCATTTGTTCAAAAGACTATTTTTTCCCCAGTGAATTTTCTTGGCATCATTGTTGAAGGATACAATGAGAAAAAAATAAAAATAATCAGAAATAGAAGGTATTGAATAAATAGTCCAAAGCACAAATAAACTTAATAGTTAAATGAAATAAACATAAATATATGTTCAAAATATTTAATGATGTGGAGTATACACTCAACTGAACCATAGAAATATTGAAATAAAATGCTAGTGAAAACTCTCAAACAATAACTAAAAGAAAAAAGTTATAGCTTTATATTACTTTTAAGCAAAATAGATAAAATAAAAAGACAGCTATTAAAGATAAAGAAGGTCATTATACAATGATAAAGAGACCAGAACTATGGGAAAGTCCTAAATCTGAAGACATAAAAAAGAGAGTTCTGATCTGTGTGTGACAAATGTGTAGTGTACATGTGTATATATACACATATAATGTGTATTTCTAATGAATTAGAAAGCGAAATTTATAAATTCAAGATCAAATTGGGAGATTTAAACAGTGTTTCTCTGAAGTTTGGAATGTTAACAAAATGGTAATGCATGATTTCTATAATTAGTTAAACTTATTTTACTAGCTATTACACATCCATGCCCTATAATAAAATTAATTTCAGACACATATAACATGATTACAAACCTGACCAAGTGTCAGTCACAAAAAAGGTATCAAACTTAGTAAAGAATTTATAACATAGAGAATATGTTCTCATACCATAGTGAATTCTAATAAAAAATAAATAACAGCATAAACCACAAAAATAGCATAGGATATAAAAATTCTGAATAATTCATTGTTGAAGGAGAAACCATGAGGTCAGTCCAAAAATATTTATAACTAAATGTCAACAAAGTGCAAACATCAAAACTGCTTTGAAAGAAAGGAAAACAGGTTTTGTGGACTAACCTTATGAGGGAGACATCAAGAGCTGTGTAGGTCAAGATTGTCATTTAAGACAATGGGACGCACCCAGTTGGGTCAGGAGGAGAGAGTTGAAGGGCCCCCTAGACTACCTGGAGAGGCCCCCAGCGCCTCTACTGCAGGTTAGACTGCTGGAGGGGGTGTGGGCAGGGCATGACCCACGCCACTGGGGTCACGGGGATCTCAGGGTCTAGGGGGTCTCAGGCTGGGGGACCTGACCTCCTTCCTTAGTTGGGGAGGCTGAGCAGAACCCCTGGGGTCCAGAGCTGGGAGAGAGGATTTGTAGGCTCCCCGACTCTTAAGGCCCAGCCCTGATCCAAGCCAGGCTGGGAGCAGGGGCTGAGGCCTTCTCTAAAGGCCTGGCCCTCTGGGGAGCCCCCCATAGGGGAACATGTAAACCCTGCACTACCAGGCTCTCAGGATCTTGGGGTCTAGGGACCTTGGGGCTGGTCTACACTTTCAGTGCCTAGGGGTAGGTGGGGGGGCAGGGTACCCAAGGGAGCTGGGAGAGGGGATTAGTAGACCCTGCCTTCTGGCCTGACCCAGTGAGCCTTGTCAGACTGGAGGTGGGAGCTGAGGTCCTTTTGAACCAGGCAGGCCCTTGGAGAAGAGCTCCAGTGTACCTCCACCATGGCGGGGGTGGGGGCAAGGGTGAGTCCTAAACCACCAGGACCTAGGACCTCAGGGTCTTGGGGACTAAGGGTCCAGGAATCTCAGGCTGGGGGAGCTGGCCTCTGCCTCCACATGGACAGGGGTGGGGGCTGAGCACCTCTGCTGGAGTGGGGGAAGGGGGGTCCCCCTCTGGTTTACTCCAACCTCAATAGACCTGCACTAGGGATGATGAATCCAGTCTCTCCGGCAGCAGCTATAATGCAAAGGAGAGGAAGTAATAATGGCCCTAGATACACTCTCAACCTGGGTGGGATAAGCATGGTGTTGGGAACCAAAGAAACAGGAAGGTGAAACCAGAGACTGAGGTGACCTCACAGATTCCTGCCTGCATCATCTCTGGCATTGAAGAATCAAACCCTGGACCCACAGCAACATGCAGCATTTAAGAGACTCCCTCATTTGCCCATTAATGGGGGGGGGGAGAAGAAAGCCATCACAAGTGCAATAAGAGGAGTTGGAGTGACCAAAGGGTGGAAGAAGAGGAATGGGGGGGGGTTGCAGTGGAGAATAAGGGGTACAATACAATTGTGCAACCATGACCGATGTATAATTACGAAATTAAAAAAATAAGACAATTGGACATAAATATGAACATAATATACAGGACATGATATGAAAAAGTACAAATAGTAAATTGATAGACTAAGAAATGAAGGCTTTGGAATTTTCTATTGAAAAGGATAAAATTAGCTCCTTGCTTAAATATTCAAAACTCTAAATTTGAAAAGATAAATTTTTTTAAAAGAGATTGTCCAAGAATATTCTAATGTGTATCTCTTACAGTAATAGATTTTTTTTATTGAGGTACTAGCATTATATATGAATTAGAGGTAGAGGTATTTTTTTCCTTTGGGTGTTTTTACCACACCACATGCACCACAACACTCATAATCCACCATAGTTCATTGTGCTCTTTTTCCAATTAGCTCTCTTCCCTCTTCCTCTGCTAGCCTCAGATCTATATTCAGAATTGTAGGGTTTGATTAGTGTGGCTTTAAATGGCCCTTTGTTTTGTTTCTTTACATTCCACATACAAGTAACATCAGCTAATATTTGTCTTTCTTTTTTCTGACTTACTTTGTTTAGCATAATCCCCTTCAATTCCATCTCCCCCCCTTTCTTTTAATTGCTGAAATATTCCATTGTCTATCTATACCCCATCTTCCTAATGTACTCATCTGTCTTTGGACACTTGATTCCATAGCTTAGCTATTGTAAAGAGTGGAGCAATGAACGTGGGAATGTGTGTGCATGCACACACACACACACATATGCGTTCTAGTTATGCATTTTTAAACATTCTTTGGGTAGATACTTGGGTGTGGAGCTGCTGGATAAAATAGTAGACCCATTTAATATTTTGAGAAATCTCCATACTGCAGTCCATAGGACTAGACCAGTCTACCTTCCTAACAGCAATGTGGATAGGTTTGTTTGTTTTTGATTTCCACATCCTAACCAACATGTATTTCTAGTCATTTTGATATGGGCCTTTCTCATAGGTGTGAGATAGTATCTTATTGTGGTTTTTATTTGCATTTCTTTGCTTAGAAATGATGAACCTGTGCCTTTCAGCCATCTGCATGTCTTCAGAGAATATCGATTTAGTTATTCTACCCACTTTTTATTTGATAAAACTTTGAAGGAAGGGACAATAATTTGTATATATTTATTATACAGAGTTATACATGAATTTGAGTATTGTGACTCTTAGAGAAGGTTAGGGCTACATCTTAAAGATCAGAATAGTTGGAATTTATGGCAGTTAATAATTGTAGAACTACAAGCACCCTTAGACTCCTGAAGCATTTATACCTAACTTCTTCCTCCTAAAACAGATACATCATATGTAATATTTAAATGTGAGCATCTATCATTTCTGCCATGTAATGACATAATCATATGTTTCAGTTGATCTTTAGTTCTTATTTCTTTTCAGTTACTTTTCCCCAGTTACTCTTGATTCATTTGTTTTTATAGTTTTATTAAATTCAAGTTTGCTTTAGAATTTAATATTTTCATGCTTGTATAATCATAGAATTTTTAATCACTTGAATACAAGAGAATCAAATATATATACATAATCTGGTCACATTAATTTATTGCTCTCTCTGTGTAAAAAATATTTGCTTTCTCAAATTATGTCTAACAAAAATGTCAATATAATAGCACCTTCCTGAGAATATGAAATGTGAATGGAAATAAAAAACCCTCAATTCTACCTATTTATAAAGTTGTTTGTCCACTTAAAATATTCATATACAATGAGGCAGTTCATTCACTTAAGAAGATTCACCTCAGTGAATAATTTAGTGACCTCAGGATTTGTTAGCTTTTACTGTATTGCATAAGAATAAAGATCCATATATCATTTCAATTTAGTTTAATGATTTAGAGTGGACTTTCAAACCCACAAACAAATATTTATATCCTTCCAGTACTAGCAGTGCTAATAGTATAGGAAGTACTCTTAAAATGTAACTATTATATTGCTAATTAATAATCTGCTTGTTACTATTCAGGATATTAAATTGTATTTCATCAAACTCCTTTCAGAATTTAAATTGAAATGCATCACTATTTCTCTTTTATTAGTCCTAATACCTAGGACAGTGATATGATATAAGCTATACAATTTCACCAGCATTAAAGTTGATGTTCTTAAGTGTATATGCAGACTCCATACTCTAAATTAATACGACTTATCTTTCTCTCTAATTTTTAGTGGTGATAGATTAAATTTAATTTTGTTTCTAGACCTAGCAGGGAAATAAGATCAAGACTAGTGCCCTAAGTAACTCACTCCACAGAGATAACAAATGGTTCATTAAGTATAGAATATTTAATTATGGAATCATAGAGTAGAAGCAATTTTGAGGGCTTTGGGCTTAACCTTCTTTCCAATCCAAGAATTTTTGTCAACATGCCAGATGGATGGTTATTTCTCTACAGTTTAGACCTGTGCTGTGTTGAAGATTTCATAGCTTTTAGGGGAAGTCCATTACTTTTGGGGTTAGGAGTATAATTAGAAAATTCTTGTTCATGTATATATAACAGATGTTCCTTTTGAATTCAATTTTTTGGACCAGTACAATGCAGTATCTTTTAATTCTTTTACTTGACAATCTTTCGGATATTTTGGTTTGTTATTATGACTCCTAAATTTATCTGTTATCCAAATGAAGTACTAAAATTCATCTATTGAAAAGAATGCACTTAATTGCACAATGAAGAAAAACAGAGTGCATAATAACCTGTAAAAATTATGATGAATACAACAATGGAAGTCATGCACATATAGAAAGTCTGTCTGTCATAACGATTTCTCATTGATCTTTGATTGGTTCTGTAATTCCTAGTAATCAAAATGAAGGCAAATGATTTGATTACATAAAATTCCTCATTGTTATCAATGGCTTTTCATTGACATAACTCCTGCAGGAGTATTTTATGTAGTAATTCATATGTATCTCTAAGTGTTTTAATGACCAATGTCCTCAAAAATATTTCTGTAGTTAAGTCATTATTATTCAAATGGAATTTATGTGCAGAAATTTCACAACCATTGATATATTCTGGGAGACAAAGTTTTATTCATATCCATACAAATTAGGTAAAATGAACAGTGAGCCAATCATTTAAAGACTCTGGATAAGTGATCTGATCTATGTCATAATTTAGGTTACAAGAATACTACAGTTCCCTGGGACAAGCCATATAAAACGATAGGCTTGGTCATCATTGAAAGACTCAGTAGGGATTTATCAGCAACTGCAATGTTTTCACTTCTCACAGAAGTAGCAATAATCGGATTCCTCTTGCCACAGCTTATATATCTTCATTAGTGTTACACTGAGTACATGTTGCACTTCAGAAAACTCAGTGCTTTCATAGTGGTGTAAGTGCTCATTCTAAAAAGTTCATTCCAATTCTATCAATTCATTTTTTGCTCTTTTTTTTTTAATCCTTAACCATGGAGTAAAAAAAAAAAAAAAAGATAATTGAAAATCAAATGACTTTTTGGTAGCTCAATTGTGACAAAATAGTGACAAAATATTTTAAGGCATTTGTTAAGTCAAAACTCTTCATTTCGAGGGACCAGATAAGGATCCTGACAATACAACTGGGCAGGATGCAGGAGAGGGATCATCATAGAATATGATGGGCTGGGAGACAACCATAGTGAAGACCTGTCAACTTGTCAAAAATGGATGAACCAAAACCCCATCTCGCGATATGCCACTCAGGAAAACAAGGAGCCCCTCCCCATACTGTGGGAGAGGAAGTCCACAGAGTCAGGGAGTTGGCTCCACAACAAATCTGTAAAGGGAGAGAGTGGAGATGATCCACAAAGGCCATCAGTGATGCCTACCCTCTCTGAGAAACCTCATTACAGAAAACGGCTGGGAGCAAGGCTCTCCAAGCCAGAAGGCAGAGATATGGGGTGAAGAGTCAACGGATATACAGGGCGAATAGGCTGGAACGGGCAACCAGCAATGAGATGTGGTTAAACCTCAAACAAGCCTGGACAGGCTGCCCAATGCAAAGCTAAGACTACAAGCCTTCACGCACCGAATGCTGTGTACCAGGAACACAGCTCCGCACCTGTCAAATAGACACAAACACAGAAAAGGAAGAGAGACCTATGAACTGAACATAAATCATCCAACAACGAGAGAGGAGTCTGAGTGAATGGGCCATCAAGGGTTGGGGGAGGGGCTGGAGGGAAGGCATCCCAGCAACCATTTATCTAAGAAATTTTTTAAAAAATTAAAAAAGAGAAAAATTAAAAAAAGAAAACATTTCTACATCATTATATTGCTCAGAATGTATTTATTTACAACACAGCTGACTTTGGTTGGTAATGTAACCATTTAGAACATCATGACCGTGTGTCACTATTAATCACTTTAAATGAGTATTTCTAAAGGTAAATTATAATCTTTATTACAATAGCTATTTATTAGTTACCTATTTACGGTCTCTTTGATTTTCCTTAACTTGGTAACAGTAAAATGAAAATGATTTGATAGAAAGTCTTGCTTGATTTAAAAAGTGCTGGGGTGTCAAAATAGCTTTGCATAAAATAGAACAAATATATATTTACCACAGCCAACATAGTTATTTGAAAGAATGTTACATAATGGATTATTTTACCGCCTTTATTGTTGAAGAAAATGTAAATAAATGATGGTCACATATTAATTAGAAATTCAAATTGGTTGAGGTTTTCTTTTCTAACCTTGAATGCATGGCCTATATCCACATGAAAAACTAAAATCTATTTGGTTAGAAACCTCAATAGAGACAAATTAGAACCGTTAGTCTTTAAAGAAAGTGTTGTTCTTGAATTATCTGGTTTGTCTCTAAATTCTAACTGTCTCTTTTCATCTGGTCTTTTCCCATGTCTTTTTTGCAGACTAAAGATAATGAGTCCTGTGTTTTTCAACAGCTTTGCATAAATCTAGAAATAAGTACCTAGAGACATTTTCTCATATTTGTAGTGTTTATTATGTATCCATAGATAGTTTTGCAAATGGAAGTATATTCACATCAGTACAATTATAAATTTTAACTAGTCAAACAATTGTAAAACATTCAGCTGCAGCATATGAATTATTCATGCTGATGTTAAGTAATAACAGGATGATTTCTGCAGGCATTATTCTTTTTGTCACAAGAGGCGTTGCACATGCTACAAGAAGGAATCTGCAGGTCAGAGGTTGGAGAAAGGGTCAAACATTGTGGGAGTGTTTCTGATTGTTGAGTCCCTTGTGGGAGGGGTATGGAGAGTACATCTGGACAGAGTTTTAAATTCCTTACACTGCTTTCTTGCTCTCTGTGATACCCATTGCCAAGAGGAATTTGCCCCAAGAACAAAACTGGAGCCTCTCAGGTGCTTGATAGTTTGGAAGCCTTGAGGTGAGGTGTCTGGGTTTCTTGGTGTTGTGCAGACTGACAGGGTGCGAGGAAGAAAAACAAAGTTAGATATGTGTAGTTTTTATATCTGGCCAAAAATTAGGAGGTGTGAAAATGAAATCTCTAGAGCAGTACATGATTTTGGGTTTTTGATAGATAAAATGGAAAATGGAGTGAATTCACTTTGTAATATATCTTTTAAAAGTTTTATTTACTTCTCCTAGTGTCCTTTGCTTCAAATAATGAATGCTGTGAACAAGCAGTGAATTAGATGCTTTTAAGAAGGAACATATAGTGCACAAGCACAATCAGAGCTGTGATAGAGAAGTTCAGATCTGTCTAGTGCTCTTGCTTTATTGGTCCCTCAGGGACTGCCTAGTAAGTACCACCGGAAAGATATTTTTAGGCTGTAGGCAGTTGAAGTGCTAGTGAGATCACTTATTAATCTTTAAACAGTGCTGTCTGCTATTGTGTATGTGTGATAGAGTCCAATTTATCTTTCCACTGCTAGTAAAGGATATAAAGTCACATTCATAAATGCAATAAAATAGCATCATAACAAAAGTTAAAGAAAAGCCGCTAGAAATACTGTATGTTTGGTCAATTGCATAACTATAAATTAAAGTCAATTCCATAAGCTAGTAAATTCTCTCTGTGTGCTTGCATGTGTGTACATTTATGCTGTCCTATATTGAAAATATTGTCACAGGCTATCAGGTCCTTGCAGGATTTCAAAATAAATTGCACAAATGTCATTAGTTTCAACTGTGAGTAAGAGCAAATTTTCTTTCCTTTAAATTTGTTTTGCTCATTAAAATACCATTAGTCAGGAAATGTGAATTTCTATTGACATATGAATATCCTTGTTATTTCCTACTCTCTAGAGGTTTTTTCATATCATATATAAAAAAAGTTGTTGGAATTCAAATTTAGATGTTTAAGGTACTTGAGTAAGTATTCTGGACATGCACATGGGATTTGTATGTTTGTGTGTTTTTATGAGTAATCTTGTATCTAATGTGGGGAAATGTGGAATGTTCTTCCAAGAGTTACCTAGCACGTGCCTCTGTATGTGGAAAATGAAGTACATTTCAGAGGAATCACAAGTAAAATGTTGGAAAACTTACTTAATGAAAATAACCTAGATATTAAGCTAATTACCTAGATATTAAATAACCTAGATATTAAACTATTTTCTTCTAACATAAATGTAAAAATTATTTGCATACCATCATCATTTATTTACAAAGTTTACTTAGATATCTGTTCATCACTGGGTTAGCAATATATATGATATGATAGGTCGTGTGATGCATAATCCAGGAAAATCCCCATGTGTAAAGATTTACCTACTAAATATTTCTATGAAGATTCAGAGATCAAGCTATCAGTCATAGCTACAGAAAATGGATATGCAAATATTTAAATATGACAAAAGAGTGAAAATGTAAAAAAATTGCAGCATTTATATCATAGTCCAATCATTCTATTGGACTTCAATATAAGCAATCACATGAAATGAATGTGCCAATATATTATATTATTAATTTTTTAAAAAACTTAGTACGTTTTACCATAGCCATCAAGTGGAAATACTGCCTGACTTTATGAAATATATTGTTAAATATTTTCCAGCACGGAAAAGAGGGGCATATGCATGGATTTCTTTCCTCAATATTGAAAATACCACACATATTAGATGTCACTATACTAAATAGCCTGATAAAGACACAGAAGTTGGATGGTTTTGTGATGTATTTTTTGTGCTACACTTGTGTATATTCCTTCCACACCTGATAGTGATTAAAGGCATCTGCCATTGGGCTGCCAAATCACATGGAAACTCTAAGTACATTGTGGAATGATATATACCATTTCCAACAGCAAAGACTTGAAGGGAATGCAGGAACAGAAGTGTGTCATTTATATTGAGTTCATCAGTCTTAAGATGGTATCTGTAACTAACTAATTATCAATTTTAATAATGGTTGAATGGCCAGAGAAGTTAACATAGTTCATGAAATAATGTTATATGAGTAACTATCAGTTAATGATGCATTTTGTCTTCATTAGTGCAACTTTGTGTGGTTTTATTTAATCTTTTTTTAAATGAAACTTGGCTTACAGCTGCAACAAACCCTTAAAAAATTAGTGTCTGATTACTTATATACTAGATTCTGGCAGTCTTAACTGATTGCTTACAAACCATCTTAACGCTAATATGCTTACCAATTATAGATTATGAGCACTTCTATCACATGATAAATTGCACATTGCATTTCTACCATAACATGTTTGTAAAGCATGCTTATTTACATGTTGTTTTATTGGTTCACTATGTGTAGATTCTTAAGCTCTGAACTGATTGACTTTGCACAGATTGAGCATGTACTGTTTATTTCACAACTAAGTTTTTGAGCAGAAAGTCCGCTTTTAGCTGTTTAGAGACTTCATGCCATATGTTGCTTTCTGCAGTGTAATGATGTGATGCACCTTCATGATGAAGTCTGGACTCCTTCCAGAGAATGAAAGTGATATAATCCTTCTGGTGAACTGTGAAATTCTCCACTCCACAGTGTCTTTCCCAGCAGAAAATGAGCATTCTTCATGGACAAGTTCCTTTAGGGGTCTGAGGGAAAAGAATATGTTGGGGGAATTGGAGTCGGTGCCAATTTCAGTGGCAGGTTAATGGCTAGTTTCAAAACATTTCTACACCTTATTTTTGAGGGGGACCATATACCCCAAAGCAATTCATATGTTACATTCTGCTCTTTTCAGCATTGAAATGTTTTTTTCTTGGCTTCTATAAACACTCCCTGAAGAGTTGGTGCTGTTCTTGGCAACATCTTTTTAATTACACAGAAATCAGGGCAGGTGACATGCTTGTAGTCACTGTGGTTTTCATTGTTTAGATGTGTAATGATGAAAAAAAACCCCATGAATATAAGAAACTGCTTTTTTAAAAATGACCTATTTAATGTCATATATTTACATTTGCAAGACTGTTTTTAGGTAGGATAATGATTTGAAAAAAAATTTCCTTTAAACATTTTAAAATGGAATTGCTTATTATACCATACTGCTTATCAATATGTTGCATATGTTGTAGAAATAATAGAGTACTGATATCTGTTTTCAATAAGCTAAGCACTAATGATGTAAAACATACTTCTCACAGAACAGGAGGCTGACTATTGCTGGTGTTATAGTAGCCCGTGGAAACACCATGTTGCAAGTGAATCCTCATGAGATCCCTGGACACTAAGGGAAAAAATGATAGCAATTCCCTTTGGATAGGTTTTCTTTGAAACTTCCATTATGTGGTTCAGCAGTAAGTAAGAAATGTGGGACCTAGGGGGGTAGCTCAGAGCTTTCCAGATTCTTAGTTCTTTGTAGCCCTATTGGCCTTAGTGATGGGTTATGACTGACCCTTTTGTTCATTTGATAAGTGGGTCTTGCATATTTTATCTTAGTTCTTTTCTTTTTGTCTTTTACTTTTGCAATTTCTGTTTTTATTTCATTCATGGTCTTAGAAAAGGTTCAGTTTGAAAATTGGTTTGTTTACTGTCTTAATACCCACAAGTTAGTGTTTCTTTACTTACTCCTGTTTTGACATTGTTCTTTTCTGTGATAATGGTTGGGAATGCTCTCCATCCCAGAAATAGAAAGAATGTTTTTTAAATCTGAAGGGAAACACTTAAATTTGGATGACGCTTAATGTTGGGCAACTATATTTAAATGCTTAGTGACTCTGTTTTCAAATTCTAAATGGTGATGTTAGGGAAATCACAGAATAGTTTTATGGTTTAAATGCAATAATTCTGTGGCTGACTATTCCTCACATGGAGTAACAATTTGTTATTTTTGTTATCACTGTTTAATAAATATGATGGAATTTTTCAACTGATATTATCATTACTTCTCTTTACAAACTTTTCCCTAATTTTATATCATAGTAATGTTCCAAATTGCATGCCGCTTTAACTGCCACATGCACTCTCTTTATCTCACCTCAACTCAAGTGCTTTTCTTCATCTGTTCAGAATCCCCCACCTTCAAACATCCTCCCCTTATGTCTGCTGATATAATTTACATGTCTCAGCACTTTTTTCTTTGCATTTTCTAGAGTCTTCCCATGATTTTTTTGAAGATTAGTTTCTTGCCTCTATACCATCTCTATGTTGGTGCATAAATCAAATTGTAGTAATTGCACATTTTTCTTCCTCTACACAGTAACAATTTTTTTTTTGTGCATGATGTTTCTGAGTTACAGTGTATGTATATGTTTACAGGTATATAATATTAATTGCCCAAATATGTAGAGGATTACTAAACTTTAGCCATCCTTTCATAAAGTTCAAATGACACACTGGTGACTGCTTCCCTAATCCCTTTCTCTTTCCTCTAGCTTTTTCTATCTGTTGGGTTAATATTTCCACAGAAGTAGATTATCTTAACCACTGTTTTTCCATTCTAACTCCTTTCCCTTTTCCTGCCGCTACCATCCAATGCACACATTTTTTTGTATAGCAATATTTTTCATTCACTCATATTTGAAAAGCATAGATCAAATTATTATATAACATCATGGTTTACTTTTGTAGAGCTTCATTGCTTGCAAAACTCTTTAGAAATTGTTTTATTGTACCATTTAAAATCTCTCAGGTAATATTACTTCAGATTTATTAAAGAAACTGTGTTTTCCAATTTGGTCAAAGTTTCTAAATCTAAGTAATTTAGAATGAGTAAGAGCTACTATTTATTCCATGACTGCTTTTATGTTTTATATATTAATTCTTACAGCAAAGTTATAAGGCTATTTTCCACAGAAGGACATTTGGATTTTAGAGGAGAAATAGCTCGAAACAGTCTCTTAAATGTGATTTCTCCCATTAACCCTTCCTCTCTGTAGTCCTGCTTGATGAACACTTTCCTGAAACATATACTAGCTGTTTATATAATTTAAACTAGTATCAGTAAGTTAAGAATTTTCTAACATTTCACTTGAGCCAATGTTATGATTATTAATTTTGTAATTGAAATGTAGTATTTAGAAATCAAAGAAACATCATAAATCAAAAGGTGATACCAACAATTTTTATTTCTATTTGCTTGTTTGATTTGTGTTCAATTATATATGCAAATATGCAAATAAGCAAATACCGTATATACATGTAAGACATATATAGGGAAAAAATGAATAAAGGCCTGTAATCTGTAGGTTGAAAATAGGCATATTATTTATTAATTAAACTGGGTCAAGAATTTGTACTAGTATTCCATCATAAAATATAGGTTCTGTTTACAAATGTCAATATCCAAAGAAGCTACTGAGGATTGTGGAACATGAGTGTTTGTGAAACATGAGCGTTTCCAATAGTCTTCCAACACAAAAAGTGTTATGGTTGGTACAGCACTGATAATATTCACTTGTAAATAAAACGAAGATGTTCCAGCAAGTTTTCTCATGGCAGACTTAAAACTGATGAATTCATTACTTAAGTGATGAATGCCAATAGCAATTTTCAGAAAATATAATTTTTTAGAGAAGACAGAATACAAGAAGTGTCTAGGTAAATTGCTTTGGTTTGCTCCAAAAATAAAATCCAAGATAGCAAAGGAAACTTCTATTTATTCCTACAGAAAATACTCCCCATAAATATAATTTATTTTTCATAGCTGGTCTTTTAATGAAGTTTTTAAAACACAAAGTATTTTTTTTTATCTGACAGAATTTTGAAGTCATGATATCATTTGTTGTGGATTTAGTTACATATGCTGTGATGATAATCTTGACAGGTTACAGTGAGGTACTTCAGAAAAATAATGAAGCTCAATCAAACATGTGCTTGAGTAGAACAAGAAATGACTGAAAAACATTTCTCGAACTTTTGCAAAGTTACTTTAGGTCTATCTATTATGATATAGATGAAAGGGGAAGTTTGTTTCCCAGAATTCTTTTACCTGGAAATGGAATCTATTCACACAGCCACTTGTTATTTATCATGAATACAGATGTTCTAAACACTACTTGATTAATTAACTTTGGTAAAGGCAGAGTGAATACTGCAAAAAAACACATGCACATATACTTGCATATATTTGTTTATATCTAGATTGATGAAAAAATTCTTTTTAAAATATCATTAAATAAGAGTCAATTATATGTTGAGGGAAATTTATCACAAGTCATGATAGGATTTTATAGTTCTTGACTTAGACTAGATTCAGTTGTCAGTGTCATCTATATCAGATGTAGATTTAAGAAAATTTACATTTATCTCCTCCAAAGAACTAAGATAAAGATGCCTTCTATAGTTTGAAATCATCAAGGTACAAGTTAAAGAGTGGAGAACAAAATTCATATCTGTTTTGTAGTACTAAAATGAAGTATTCTGTCATTAATATTTCTGCTGATCCTGACCTTGATAAGGTATTAGTATGTAGATTCTGCCTGAGCATCATAGTTGGTGATGAAGATTAAGATTGATCCAGAAAGGTTTATCCCCTGAGAACCAAGGGCAATGAAAATATCAATAAATTCTAAAACAAATGCTTCATTTTATGCCTAACAGGTTTTTTTTTGACATATTGACTAGACAAGGTCAAGATTAGGGTGAGGAGAGCCAGGTGTCTGGGGCACAGCTATTAAGAAGGCAATTTCAGCTGCAGCCAAAGGAGGATGCAGGACTTTCCCCCCCCCTTAAATATGGTCAACCAGTGCTTCAAAGAAGGAGCAGAACAATTCTATAAGAGAATTTAGGGGGCTGACCCCAGTGATACTTTGTAATGTTCTTTGTATAGATCAGTGGTGACTTTTGTGCTTTTTTATTAAAAAATCAAATAAAACACCTACAATATATTTAAGTGAAATGAACACCTAGGAATGTCTAGGAAAGTTGGTTAGCAAAAAGTTGAGTCAAATTTTTTTCTTTTTTCTTTAACTTTAGTTTCTTTAAAAATATCTATACAATGATAAACATTCTCATTTCACTATGCAAACAGATATATCAAAAAATCAACTCCTTATATGTAAAAGGTGCTTGATGCTGCAAACAAACTGAAGTGAGAGGGAAATCACTGAATATTGGAGAAAGGAGCAAGGCACCTAACCCTAAATTTTCCCCTTTATTTTACTGGAAAGATTCTTTTTTCCCCCCACAAACCTCCATCTCTTACTCTTTCCAGTTTAGAGGTTGTATTTTGTGAACTCATGCCCAAGTAATTATCCCCACTTTATCCAAGGTATCATTTGATAATACATAATTGTGAGTATGTTAATAATAACTGCTGTTTTTAGCTTTTTACCAATAGAAAACTAGCAAAAATCATATAAAAATATAAACCCTACAGAATAACATTCCAGCCCAGAGCCAAAAAGAGCCATCCCCAAGCTCCTCAAACTCTAAATTTTGGGACCAAGGTGTACACAACTGACAACCAGAGAGTTAATGTTCTGGTCCACACCCTGCTTCACACACCACAGTCATAGAAAGAACAGGTAGGAGTTCTGGACTTCTGGAAGCAGGTTTGGAAAGGAGAATTTGTTTCAGTTGCTAAATATCAACTAAAAGCAAGAGAGAGAGAAAGAATGAGAAAATGAAAACCCTAGGCATACAAGAGCAATTATCTTTATTTCAAGATTACCTATCAATTCTTATCTCACAGATGGAGTCACAGAAGAATGGAGAACAGAAATCAAGTCTTTCTTCCAGTAGTAACAACAAATACTCAGAGAGGGCAGTAATAGCAATAGCTCTATATTTTGTTCAAAGTAGTGAGACCAGGGATAAAGGGATCCCCAGATTCAGACAGGCAGGGTATCTCAAAAGAAGAAAAGCATGAGTTTTTCATGGAAGAGCTGATATTAAAAATTAAGCTTCAAAACCACTCTGTGATCTTGACAGACTGGGAGACACTGGAGACTTTCCTACCTGGAATCTGAAGAGACAAAGGACATTAACACAACAGAAAGCAAGTTCTAGGGCTTCCTCCACCTGGTCCCAACACATGCTCTACCTCCTTTGCCCAGGGACACACAAAGGAAATCTCTCTTCTCTGTGGCTTCAGCCAATCACAATTAAAGACCAGTGGAGCTCTTTAACACTCATAGAGAGGATTTAAAATAGGATTTTTGTCTTAATTATGCAGTAGTCTCTTTATCCAGTAAAGAGTGAACTTTGACAGTCCAGAGTGTCTTTCTTCCTATCTCCTCCTATATCTGAGTTTTTACTTCACCTTTCTTAAATCAGTCTACCCTTTTCAACCTGCTCACCTATGTTTATCTTTGAAGTATCGTTTTATGACTTCAAGTGATAAGAATTCCATGAAACATGCAATTCTAACCCTGTATCACCCTGGGGTTCAATTTGACATCAGCAGCAACATGGAAAGGCAAAGTAAGAGTTTTCCCTAAATTATGTGCTATATACTAGGAAAGAATATCGTGTGTATGTGTGTGTGTGTGTGTGTGTGTGTGTGTGTGTGTGTGTGATATTTCTTTTCATCCCTGCAAGAAACTTATGGGATTGGGAATTTTTATTCTCATCTTACAAATTCAGGACTTAGGTTTAGAAAAGTTTCATAGCTTGACCATAATACAAGGTAAAAGAACAGAACTGAGGCTCATGCTTGTAGTCTGAAATACTACATGATATTTTATCAGTTATCTTTCTATGGTTCATTTAGAAAATCACCTTTCTGAGATACTTCCTTGTTGCCTCTTACCAGATAAACATTGTTTTCATCTCAGCATCTCCACATCTCCTTAGAAAATCTATGGTCTCTAGCCACTCTAAGATTTTTGATTATTATTTTTTAAAGTGCAAATGTTATCTCTTGTACCTGTTTTTAAACTCAGAGGGGGAAAGGTTTACATCTAAATTTTGTTGGTTTACCACATAGGCTTTTACAAATGTTTATGTGGTGACTTGCTTTTTTTTGAGACTTGAATAATTCCTTCAGTTTTGATTTTGAAAAAAAATAGCAATAATTCATGGGGAGAAAATTTATATTTCCTTTAAGATAAAATTGATATTTTGACATATTGAACATTATTTTCAATTGTATATAGAATTAATCTCACCATATTAAGATCTGCAATTTAATAGCTCTCTTTAGCAAAAGGGCCATTTGGTAAGAAAAGTTTTTTTGAACCCTGTGCTCTTGAATTGTTGCTGTCATGTTAAAATCCTTAATGCTGCTTTATACCATTTGAACTGGTATGTAAAAAGAAAGCTATTATTAACCTGGAACTCTTTTTCTCAACTGGAATTCTGCCTGAGATCTGACAGGCTTTATTTTAAACCCTACTTCTTATGTGAGGAGTTTACATGCAAGCTCTGAGATTTTGAAAGCTAACCATCATGGTGTGTGCATGAAATTTTGAGTCTTTCTACATCTGTTATCTGTTTGAAATCCTGACCTGAAGGCACAAAGTATTTGAATTACAGACCATATGGAACATCTGGAAATTTCTCATTTCCATTTTGTGGGCCATAACTAAAACCCCATCTCATTCCTAGTTCATTACTTCACTCACTAATGATTAGTGCTACATCAGGTCTGTTTCAATTCTCCTTTCTGGCTCGATAGTTCTCTATGCCTTTTATTTCCTGCTGTCTTGAACTCTGCTTCACTTATTCCCCTCCATCTCATTTACTATAATGATAAGGCACCCTCCACAAATTATTTTGGTTCAAGTAAGTATCCAGGAAGGCCAGACACTAATTGCACTTCACCCTGAAGTTAAATTACCACTTGTTGTGAGCAACTTAAGAGTACTTGTGATGTTTTCATTCATAAGCCTATTGCTTATGTAAGGAACTCTAAAATTTTTGGTGTAAACATACATCTCTCTCTATGTGTATATGTATATATATATATATACATATACATATATACATAGAGATGTATATGTACATAGCTTTCTAATTTGATATAGATCCAACTATTATATATTTACATTGTTTTCATTTCATGTACTTGGAGATGACAACAGGATGTTACTTTAATAGCATTTTATATTTTATACTGCTCAATAGTTTTAGAAAGAGATTCAGAGGAAAAACTATTGCTGTTGATGAGAAGCTTCTTTTCTCTTTTTATTATTTTATTTATTACATTTTTGTGCTTCCTCTCCAACATTCTCCTCAACCAAGCTTATTTACTTCTGGCCAACCTAAGGTCAGATCCACTTTTTTTTCTTTTCCAGTAAAAACATGATAGAATTTTTAGAAAGGAAGTATAGGCGTTGTAAGTGGGAGCTAGCTGTGGAATCAGGACAGAAAAGGTAAAGAAAAATATTAGCATTTTACAAATTTGAAAGTGAGGCTCTTTTCCTTTTTGAGATGACCTGCAACTTTTGCTATGAGTGCCACATGTAGAAATACATTTCTGTGTTCTGCAATTGTCAGTAAGAAAGCTCTAGAATATTTTCTTAATGTAATAGGGGTCTGAAGGCATGTTAACTAGACATGCACTTCTTTCCTCTGAGATATTCACTGAGAATAGACATAAGAAACAAATAAAAACAAAAGTTTCACTCCTTTGGATATTATAGGAAGAGGCAGAGCTCACCTAGTCGACCTGTGAGCTACCGTTCTCTGTGCTTTATATTCGATTAAGTAGAATAAAAAAACCAACAGATGGCAGCCTCTCTCCATCTCATTGGCCAGGGTACCAATTGGCTCCCTCTGGAGGAGGCAAAGGAGAAAGAGTAAGAACCTCTCCTATATTTTTGAGAGGGTTAATGGCTCTAAACTATGAGTTGGTAAGAAAATGGAGGGGGGAGTGGAGAGTGAGAAGAGTATGACTCTCCTTACTAATGACATCTCTATTAAGAAATCAATAGGGCTTTTATCTTTACCATATTGTATACACCCTAAGTTTTTAGACTTGAAGTACAATTTTATGACCTGGATACTTTCATGTATTGGTATTTGAACTTAAAATTGTTTCTAGTATGCCAAGTAAACATATTTTCAAGTTATATTATTCAAGAGTCTAACCTAAAATGTGTTGTCATTCTTTGGACCAGAGCGGTGAGGTCAGCAGATTTGAGAGTGAAAGTCTTGGCATACTTGTGAATGAAAAAATAAAAAAGTAAAAGAAAAAGAGAGGTGACTGCTGTGAACAAAGGGTAGAAGCAAAGAAAAGTAAAAAAGAGTACATTTAAATTAACTATTTTTAGATCAGTTTAAGTTCACAACAAAACTGAGCAGAAGGTACAGAAATTTCTCATGCCACCCTTACATATGCACCACCCCCTCACTTTGGCATCCAACGCCGGAGAGGCACATTTGTTAAAAATAGTAATGCTGCATAGAACATTACCACCCAAAATCCAAGTTCAGTTAGGGTTCATTGTTCATGTTGTACACACTATGGGTTTGGACAGAAATATAGTGGTATATATACCAAGTTCAGTTAGGGTTCATTGTTCATGTTGTACACACTATGGGTTTGGACAGAAATATAGTGGTATATATACCAACATAGTATCATAAAGAATCTTTTATTATCCTAAAAATTCTCAGTTCACTAACGTTCATCCATCCTCTGTGTTAACCCATAGCAATCAGCAACCCTTTAACTCTCTCCACTCTTTTTCCCTTTTCAAGTAGTGATAACATCAAAGTCATAATGTAGCTTTTTCAGATTGGTTTCTTGCCCATGAATATACATTTAAAATTCCTTTATGATTTTTCTTTTTTCTAAGACTGTCCAATTATTTCATTTTTTAGCACTGAATAATGCCACTGTCTAGCTGTACTATGACTTTTCTATTCGCCTATCTAGTGAAGACATGTGGTTACTTCCAAGATTGGGTGATTATGAGTAAAGCTTCCATAAACATCTAAGTGCAAGTTTTTGTATGTATATAAATTTTCAGCTTTTGGGTAAAAATCAGTGATTGTTGCATATGTAATAGGAGTGTCGTAGTAATATGCTTAGTTTTGTAAGAAACTATCTTCTAAAGTGACTGTTTTTGTTTACTCATCATTAATGAGAGTTCCTGTTGCTCCATAGCTCATTTTGACTTGGTGTTTTCAGTGTTTTAAATTTTGGCTACTGTAATAAATTTGTACTGATACTCATAGTGATTCATGATATGAAGTTTCTGTTTATGCTTATTTAATGCCTGTATATCTTTTATGGTAAAGGGCATGTTAAGGTCAGAGATCCAGTTGTCTGATTTCCAACTGGTGAATTTAAAAACAAAAAACAAATAACTGTCCATTATCAGAAATGTCTTTGGCAAGCATTTCCTTCCAGTCTGTTGCTTATCTTCTTATTTTCTCATTCGTGCCTTTTGTAGACCTGAAGATTTAACTTTAATGAAGTCCAGTTAATCAATTATTTCTTGCACAAATTATGCCTTTGTGCTATTTAAAAAGTCAGCAGCATATTCTAGGTTTTCTCCTTTCATTTATTATTATTATTGGTTTTCTCCTTGTCATGGTCTGAGTCTTATTGCTTTGTCTCTCTCTCTCTTTTTTTTTTTTTAGAAAATAACTGTTTTGCATATTATTTTCTGTGAGAGCTCTAAAATCTGTACCTAGATTCTTTATTTTGCATGTGCATTTCCAGTTGTGTTGGTAACAGGATTGAAGGAGGAGGAAAGCATGAGAGCAATGAATCAGTCAAGAAGACAGCTGCAATCACATCAGCTAATAGCAATTTTATTGTGCTTCTTAAGGTTGTATCAACCATGAGAAAGTATGGATACAATGTGTTAAAAAGAAAAAGGAAAAAAAACAGGATCCTGTGTAATACAACACTTGGGGACAGGTGGCAGGGGATACCATTATCTTGCAAGAGGCACCATTTCTTGTGGAAATGCCTTTTGTGAAATGTCTCTTAGTAAAGTCAAATGGGAGAACAGAAGCTCTTCCCACTCACTGGGAAGAGCTAGGCTAACTGTCTTTAATGTTCTAAAGCCAGACTCCATTTTTTAAAGACTTCTTTGTTCCATTGTAGTACCTTTGTTCCTTTATCAAAGCCCAGTCCATTATATTTATGGGACTCTGATCTGTCCCTTGGGTCTATTTGCCTACCCCTTTACTAAGATCTTATATTATTTATTACAGTAACTTGATAGAAAGTCGAACTCAGGTAGCATCAGTCTTTCCACTATATAATTTTCTTTGAATATTGTATTACCTTTTTCTGGGTACACTCACTTCTACACACAAAATATAGATTCACAGCCTAATGTATATTTTGCCAGTATACATATTTTATCAGAAAACATTTCGGATATTTTGCTTGGCATTGTATGATATCTGTAGGTCAAATTAGGAGGAACTAATTTTTGACAATGTGGAATCTTCCTAGTCAAAAAATATACAATGTTTCTCCATTTATTTAGTTATTTAATTTCCTTCATCATACTGTTATACTTTGCTGCATATGGATCATGTAACTATTTTGAAATTTATACCTAAATATTTCATTATTTGAATGCTAGTGAAATGATAGTATGGTTTTGATTTCACATTCCACTAATTTTATTGTTAGTATGTAGGAAAACAATTGACATTTATATATTAAACATACATTATGTAACCTTGTTGTGAAACTTATTAGTTCTAGTGTCTAGTTTGTTTTTTAAATCACATCACTATTTCAGTAGATTGAAAGTGAATGGATGATAGCAATAGGTCATTGAAATTTGAGAAAGGAATAGAAGTTTAGATGACTTAGTGAGTTTTACATGAACAAAGAAAAGCTGAAGCTGTATCTCTCCATCCATCCATCCATCCATCCATCCATCCATCCATCCATCCATCCATCCATCCATCCATCCATCCATCCATCCATCCATCCATCCATCCATCCACTATTTTTTTCAGAGACACATCTAAGAATAAAGAATTTAGCACACCAAAATACAAGTATCTTTTCTATTGACCGAGTGTCAACAAAGAAACAGTTCTACTTTCAATAAACTAGATATTGTCAGGATTTATGACAGTTCCATGATATGCTCCCTCTTGCTTAGTGGTTAAATTAATATCTTTCAATCAGATTAACTGAGGTCTGGCAGAAACATTCATTAACTGTTTTACCTAGGATAATTTACTTTATTGCTCTAAACATCACATTCTTATTTGGGAAATGACAGAACTTGTCAGGAAAAAAACAACATGATATGTAACAATATTCAATATTTAGTTTAATGCTATATGATCAGTATCTTAAAAATCATTTATAATTATTACTACATTATTAAATCTCATTGTAGTGAATGATAGATGCTGAAAATGTCTCTGATCCTAGACAGAGTGAAACAGTCAAATACTAAGGAACTTTTTGTAATTTTTCTTCAATGTCTTATTTTACATAACCATAAAGTATCAACTCAGTAATATTAATCATTTGTAGGCTACAAAGATAGCTAAAGTCTATTTTTAATGGTAGAAAATAAAATTGTTTATTACAGAGTACTATTGATTTTGTCCTAAATATTTTTATGTTGCCTTGCTAAGAGATAATAGAATTATACATTGATCTCTTTCTTCCCAGCTTCAGGAAAGTCTTCGTATGTAGACCAGAGCCCAGACACCTATCAAGAATAGAATATGCTAATTCCTGATTCTACCATAAACATCCAAAAGTACTTATCAACAATTTACAAAAGAAATATTTTCCAATATTTTCTTTCCTTGCTAAAATAATCTTAATAAATTTAAAGATTATTTATTTATTTACTTTGCTATAACCTAAATAACAAGTAATTATCTAAATATTTTATTATAATTTTTTAGCCTTTCTTATTGATTCAATTAGCTGCTTACTCCTAACCATGAGGCAAATTCTGCAGCATATGGCAACCATTGTAATTTACTGTAGCCATTTGTTGCAATTTAATATGTATCTATTGATTTTGGTACTTAACTGTTGTAAACACTAACCATTTTCATCATTTAGGAGTTATAGCACCCTGGTCTGATAGTTAAATCTGAGGGAGGGATGCTTCATTTGGATGAGAAGCTTTTTTATGTCAACATTAAAAGCATCATGACTTACTTTTACTTAAGGCTATTGGAGTTATAATAGATTAAGGAAGCAGCATGAGATTATAAAGCACATCGTGTATTCATGTATTCCTAATTTATACTCATTCAGGAGTGGAAAGTATTATCTGTCATTACAAGTTATTTTAAGACTTTGAGTATGTTATTACTTTCAAATTTTCCATGATTACATCTTAGATATACAACAGGGAGAATATAATGATACTATTAAATGCACACTCTCTTTTCTAATATCTGTCACTTAATGAAAACCAAAAGCTTTTAAATCATTGCACTTAGCCTGAAGTGCAATGAAATGAAGTGTTCTCACTTGAACTGAAAGAATAATCAAAATCTAGTTAGGCAATTCATATCTTTGGTTTTTGCTCCATTCCATACTCTGTCATTATGACACCCATATCTTTATTTGTGAGGGCCCTCCTTTAATTTAGATCTTAGAAGACCAATAGACGTATATATTTTCACAAATCAGAAGCAGTAGAATATTTGGATGAAGTTTTGTTTTTGTTTTTGCCTGTGGTCTGTATTTTATATTCTAAGAATATTGCTTACTCTTAAGATTGCCAGACAACAACTTGGAGGGTTTGGTGTTTTGTCCTTTGAAATGTTAAATGCTGGAAAGATATAGTTTCTTATGATGTCTCTATATAGTACTACTTTTGTATCACTAGCTCCCTGTGCGTATCTGAAAGGGGGAACAACTGTTTATAATAACTTATTCTAAAATAACATGAAGTAGGGATTCAGCATTGTCAGTTCTCATGGTGAAAGCTGGTGACCTGCCTCAAGAGACAAAAATGTGGTAAACAGTGGTAGAAAAACGAATGTTACTATCATTCATCACATCAAAGTAAGTCACTTTCAAAAACCATTTTTGCTTTCATTACTGAAAATCAAGATTTATGTTGTTATGTTTACTTAAATTCTTTATAAATCTGCCTGATGTTTCCCTTTCATTGTTTAGTAGTTTTTCTGATATTAAATAAATGTTAAAATAAGTGGTTTTACGTATTGGCTAAGAAATATTGAAATAAAGACCTGATTTGAGGTCTAAAAATTAAAACTATGAGAACCAATTTTAAAATTCCTTAAACATTTTCACATGTCACTGGCAAATGGCAGTGTACAGGTCAGATGAATGAATACATAAAAATGTGAGGCTATTTATAAGAATGATTATTAATCCTTCTTTGCAAAATAAAAATATATCTGTCAAATTATTTAATTGTGATTTATCATGCAAATTCATGATATATTTGTAAGAGACAAAAGGGTGATATATTTACTTTAAAAAGTTTGTTTTTTATTTTGTTGAGTGAAAAGAAAAAAAAAGATTCAGTCATATTGATTACTGATGACCTGTCTCAGGAAATGATGAAAGTGATGTTAAATCCCTTCTTATTTCCTACTTGTTTCCCTCTTGAGTAATTATACTTGAGAATCAGTTTTGCTAATGGGAGACCCTTTAGTTTAATGGTCACAGAAAATAACTGTGGAAAGCAATTTTGCAGTTGTGAAAAGTGAAGTGGGCTTTTACTTGTCAGATTTAGAATTAAAACAATAAAGATAGCCACCTAATCAAGCATATTTCAGGAGATGTGGACTAACCATGAACTTCTGTAAATCATTGAAAGGTGAATTGTACCTTTAATGTTGTCCCAGCCACAACAGAGACATCTTGGCAACTTTTTTTTCCCCACAAGTCTTCAAACCCTTTCTCTGTATGTATGTGTCTGCATCTATATATTTTTGTTTTTCTATTAGATGCGGACATATTAAAGGGGTTTTCCTGTTGTCTCTATTGAATTCTAAATAGGATACATGAGGCAAGTCTTCTAAATTTATATATGATTAGGTTGTATTCTTGCCTCAAATTAGTATTGATTTGCTGTAAATATTCAACTTTCATTTTTTAAAAATGAATATTCAATGAATGAATGAACAAAAATGAAATCCTGGTGAAAATGGGTGATAATCATGAACTATACTTAGGAAAGTCTTCTTGGAAATGAGGCCATGAACAAAGTACAATAAAGTGAAGAGTGTACAGTGTGAGTACGTTATGGATGAGTATGTTTAAGTATAAAACAGTAAAATCCTCCTCTGTAGAGATTGGATGCTGTGTATGAGAATCAACAAAGAGGCAAAGAGCAAATATGAAAGTGGTACAGGTGAAGTAGGTGTTAGAGGCCTTGTAGACTTTTGTAAAAACCTCTGGGCTTTTATCTGGATAAAATGAGGCAAAGGCTTTCTCAATAGAGGAGTTTCTTGGATAAACTTATTATTTAAAGTAGCATTCTGACTGTGGTATGTGTAGTTGAAACATTCTCTAAAAGAGAATGGGGAAACTACCAATCTGGAAGTGCAGTAGTCAACGTGGAAGGTGATGACAGTTTCGGCTAGGGTGCAGGATAGGGAGATGCTATGTCATGCTTTTTGATGTAGAAAGATTTTGCTACCATGTTTTATGAAAGATAAAAATCAAAGAGGCCTATGATTATGTCTCTTGAACAAAAGAAGAATGATGGTGTAGTATGTAAAGTTAGGAACTTCTGGAAGAAGAGCAATCTATGATGAAAGGGTATAGAATCAAGGGTTTGCTCACGTTACATTTGATAGATTACTCAATTTGGAGAGGTTGTAGATAGGTAGATATAATACATGCTCTTCTTCAATGGAGTCTGTGATTGCATGAGCTATTTTGTGGAAACAGCTTCAATCAACAAAAGAATAATGTAGATAGGGAAGAACTCAGTGAAGACTTAGGGCTGGGGTGAGGTTACTTAGTAATATTTGCTTTGTGTTTTTAAGAATACCTAAAATTACTATTTTAAAATTGCAAATTGAATTATAAAATCTTATGTTCAATATGTTATATACAATATGTCATATCTTAATTTTTTTCCTGCAGAAGAATGCCCTACTCTGCACTACTTTTTACTGGTGCTTTGGGTAGTGAAGAGGAAAAAAAGGGATTTCCTTCCTCTGTATCTTGACTCACTTAACTCCATACTCTAAGTTTGGTATCCTTGTGCCTGTCCTCTGCCCCCACTCCATGTCTCTTTATTTAATGTTGAAATTCAAGAGATACAGTTGTTTGAACATATATTCCTAGGCCTAGGAGAAGAATTTCTGTATCATAGAAAGTCATCATATTCAAATTTCAATAGGTAATCTCAAATTGTTTTTGCAAGTGCACAGACAAATTTATACTTCCACCAGCATGTGTGTGTTCCTGTTGATTCGAGTCTTACCATAACTTAGTAGTAAGCAGATATATATGTAGATATATAAAATATAATATATAGAGAGCAGATATATTATATATAATATATTATAACATATATATTTAATTATATATAATATATAAAATATAATATATATTATATATATACAATTTTGCCAATTGGAGAGTTGTGAGGCTGAATCTCATTGTAATTTTAATATGCATTTCTCTGAATTGTATGACTAAGGATGTTTTCATGTGCTTACTGACATTTTGTTTATCTTCTGTAGTCTTTTGACCTGTTTATCATTTCTTGGCTTATAGGAGTTCTTTATATATTCTAGCTTATAGTCCTTTATCAATTATGTATATTATAATATCTTCTCTTATTCCTGTCATATTTAATTCTATCTTTAATATCTGGTAACTTAATTATAATTAATTTTCCTTAGTATTTTATGATTTTAGAATCCTCCTAAGTTATTTTATCTCTTATACTCTGAGAACATTGAAGGTATTCTATGTTGTATTTAAAAAATTTTCCTTTTTTTTCCTTTCCTCCCCAAGTTTATTGAGATATAACTAACATATAACACTGTATACATTTGAGGTGTACAACATAATTTTTGACTTATATTTTATGACATGAATAAGATAGTATAGTTACTAAACCTCAGTTTATATATAATCAGAAAAAAGATATAGAAAAATGATTTCCTTGTAATGATTAACTCAGGTTTTACTCTTTAACGATTTTATATATACCACAAAACAATGTGAAAATAATCTTTGTGGTATTTATTATATTTTCTGTACCAATCTACCGTATAACTAGAAGTTGACCATCCTTATCTAATTCTCTTTGTCTTTTTCTAGTTTATTTCACTTAGTGTAATGCTCTCAAGGTCCATCCATGGTGCAGCAGATATGAAGACCTTCCTCTTTTTATAGCTGAATAATATTCATTGTGCATATGTGTTACCTCACAGCTTCATTATCCATTCATCCATGCCTTTGCTATTACAAGGCATGCGGCTATGAATGTGAGGTTGTGGATATCTCTATGACAAAGTGTTTTTTTTTTCCTTCATATGTGTTCCAAGAAGTGGAGTTACTACATTTTATTTGACTTATATAGTGCTAGCTTCTATGTATAAGACCTTAATCCATTCAGAATTAATACTTTCCCAAGTGTAAGACAAAAAAATTTTACTTCAATTTTCTGTGTATTTGAAATTAGTTTCTCTATCCTTTTCCATCTGTCTGTCTCTCACTGTGCCAATGTCTTACTTTTTAAAGAAGTGTACATATTATCTTAATATCTTGTAAAGAGAGTCCTTTATTTTTAGGGCTAAATTGGCTATTTTTGAGAACCCTTTTAAAGGATATTTTCTTGTTCACATACAGAATTGCACAAAAGTTCTATATTTACAACTGTATATAAAGTGTATATGTGTGTATATGTGTGTGTGCAATCAATGTAACTAGCACTCAGATCAAGAAATAGAACATTATGACCATCTTAGTAATTACAATCACAAAGCTTAGTATGTAACTATTATCCTGACTTCTATTCTGGTTCACTTTGTATGGTTTTGAAATTTATATATATATCTTCTCTTAAGTTATATTTTCACTCATCCTAGGTTTTATTTGATAGTATTTTCCTATTATTTTGTTCTATTATTTTATAATTGTTCTTCACAATTTCTTTTACTCATGAATTACTTAAGAAAGGTAAGGTATTTTATAAAATCTCTCTCTTTAAATGTATGTATATTTTAGTCATATTTTTATTAACTTTGAACATTGTTTTGCAGTTTTATTGTCTTGAATTTACCCATTCTTTCATAAATGTTCCACTAGTGAAAAATCTGTGTACCGTTGCTTCAATGATTCTATTTGACTGATTTAGTTTGTAAGATAGTTTTTAAAACTTACTTTGATGTTTATGTTGTTTTTGTTTTGTTTGCTTCAATTCCATTTTTTTTGCCTTTACTAATTTTGAAGTCATAGGATGTATTTACACACTTGTGGTGAATGTAGCAATTTTATCTCCTTTCCATTTTCTTGAGGTCAACAAAATCCCAGGCTCTGTGCCAGACTTAAAAGATCTCTTGAGGGAAAGTATCTGCTTCTGTGTTCTCTTGTCTTTCTATAATCTGCTTCTCTAGTGCCTTTGTTTCCTCTGTTTTAGCAATGTTTTGATATTGTATTTTAAAATTCAATATGTCATTTGTATGATTTTTTAACTAAGAATGTTTTTATTACATTTTTTAGTTTATCAAGTTGTTGCCAAGTGGGAAATTAATTTTTTTCTAGCAGTTTAAATAATTTAGAGATATATTAGGAGGTAGACATATGGATCAGCCATTCTGAGTCACTAATTTAACAGGTTCTAATTTTTCTGTTTCCTCAGTGATTCTCAGATAATATTTAGTGATATTGCTAGTTTAGCCTCCATAGAATTATGTGAGATATGAGTTCTTTGCATTGAAGCTCTTCTTTGTATTTCAAGGCAGGCAGCAGAAAATTGTGGCAGGAGGTAAAGATTATGAGTTCAACTACTACTTCTTTTGTTTTCTAGTTTTTTGACTTTTGGCACAATATTTTGTTTCTTTTGAGTTATTTCTGCTTTAGGAAGCGAGTATTGTAATATTGATACAAAGTGTTATGCTAAAGATTAATGAAAATGATATTTCTGCAAATTTCTTTGTTCCTTCAGATCCAGTCTCTAGATTTCTCAATTATCTTCTCTATTCTGAGAGGCCCACATTTATAGGCTGCATAAATATAAAGGTCTATTCTATAGGAGTTATGATACACAGATAACCTGACATAATTTAACTATTATAGGTATTTTAGAGAAGTTGTTGAATAAGTAATGATCTTTCAATTGTTTTTTTAAATAGTATTGAAAGTAAACAGATATATTAAAGTGCAACAATAAGAAGAACAACTAGTGATGGTGTTGCACCATCTTCTTCATTCTATGGACAATCACTTTTCATTCATTGTAGCAAAGATTGACAAACTATAATGGGCAATCCACTTCTCTGCTCTGTTTTTGTTAGTAACATTTTATTGGGACATAGCCAACCCCACTCTTTTGCATATCATCTTCAAGCACTTTCATGCCATGAAAGCAAATCTGAGTATCTGAGACCAAAACTGTATGGTACACACAGTAGAATATAGTTATGATCTACCCTTTATTGAAAAAATATTGCTGTTATCCATCTTAGAGAATGAAATCCTGAATGAAATCATGAAGTAGATACAATTTTATAAAAGATTTTTTGTATGTGACACCACGTGTTTAATATAGATTTTCAAACATGAGATTTCAAATGTTAGTTAACTTACACAAGATTTTGTACAATAGATTAAAAACCATTTTTAAACTATTTTAATTGATTTAGCTGAAACATTTTTTTCTCCAGTGTCCCTATGTATTTTTAATAAGACATATATTCTTTACATGCCCAAATCAGAAAACAAACCTATTAAATTGATGACTAGAAAAGAAAAATGAGAAAATTGGTACCAATTGTTTAATTCTCCTTTGCTTCAGTCCTTAGCCCTGGGAAAATATTTCTTGCAATTTGGACATTTCTTTAAGAAAGCGTATGTTAGAATGTAGCAGTCATGAGTTAGCTGCTTTTAAGATGTCTATTTTTAGCCTCTTAACTAAGAGCTAAGGACATTGTTATAGGTCTCATAACATCATTTGAGATAGGATATTCATCATTTGAGATAGGATGTTCTCTGGAAGTCCCACCCTGTCTGTCATTCATCCCAGGTTCCTAGTTACCAGGTTGTTGTTATTTGCCGCTGATCTTTCTTTCCAGTAGTTCCAGAAGTAATATGGGGTTGTTTCTTCTTGGTTTATTCTCTACTTGTGTCTCATTGAAAAGAATGAAAACTTTTCTTTTTTTTTTACTTATTTCATTTTTATTACTACTGGCAAAATGTAATAAGATTAGAAATCAAAACTTCTATGTCAACTCATACTTATGGCACAAAGCTACTGATAATTCTGAGAACATTTTAAATGAAAATATACTCACTCTTTGAAACCTAGGCATAGCTAGTTTGAATTTATTTGATTTCAAAAGAGGAAATCGTAATATTTTTATGACCTGAAATATAGAAACTACCTTTCCTTGTATTTTCTCAGTGGATAATAAGAAACTATGCAGAAATACCCAGTGCATCAAGACCAGAAATTGGGAGATTTGATCATCCTGGAGTGACTAAAGTATTTGCTACTAAAAATATACGTCATCTTTGTCCCAGTGGTACACTGTGGGGGATCATTTGGGTAAAAGTACAGTTGACCCTTGAACAGCACAAGTTTGAACTGCATGATCCATCTATAAGTGGTTACAGGTACATATATATATATATATATATATATATGTGTGTGTGTGTGTGTGTGTGTGTGTGTGTGTACAGATATATATATATTTATATAAATTTTCATCTTAAATTTATTAAATTTGTATAAATTATATATATATATAATTATAGCATTTCTCTCAAGCACAGGTTCTTCATGTATGGTTTCAATTAAAACAAAACATAAGGAACCTACAGGGATGGAGGGTCATCAGTAATTAATGGTACATCCTAGACTGAATCAAGGGTTTAGTACCCCTAGTCTTCCCTCTCCCCCAACACTGTTCAAGAGTTGAAGGTACTTTGCAAACTCTAAAGTCACTTTCACATTTAAACCCTTGGTGGTCATGTGAGATTCTGCAACATTTATGAAGAACTTGAATTACTAGGTTTCAAATCTAGCTACACATTAGGATCACCTGAAAAATTCTCTCAAACATGACAACAATAAGATCCATACCCTCTCTTTCCCTCCCCCTCCTACAGGTTAATTGTTATAATTTACATTTGTGATGAAAAACACTCGACTGCTAGAAAGATAGTTAGATTTGGTGACAAAATTGGCATTCCTTCTGGTGTTCTGCAGTTTTAGGCAAGCTATACTAAGCCCTTGGTTTGTATATCTATTGTGTATCAGGCATAATACCTGCATGTAGTTCCCTTATTCATTTCCTTGATGTCTCGTGATGCCTGCTGTACTCACTTCTGATGGTCACTATACCAAATCCTCACAAACTTGGTGACATAGAACCATAAATTTTACTCTCCGTTCTGGAGGTCAAATGTGCAAAATTAGTTATCTAGGCTAAGCTGAAGTCATCTACAGGCAATGATCCATATGGGGTTTAGGAAAAAATATCTATTTTTGCTATTTCACCTTCTGGTAGCTGCTGCCATTTCTTGTTTTATGGCCACACCAGTGCAACCTTTGTCTATGTCTTGACATCACCTCTGTGTGTGTGTATGTGTGTGTATACACATGTGCACCCACAGAAGTCAACACTTAGAAATGCTAAAGAGGCAGCAATAATTCCTTTTCTCCCCCTCCCTTCAAGTTCCTTTAGTGAAGGTAAACATGTCCACCAACTCTGGACCTCAAAACCACAGTCTTGGGATTCAGAATCTCATCCTCTATCAGTGAAATCAACCAGCCAGGATACAAAAGAGGTATTCCTGTTGAATCTCTGAGTAAAGCCTAGCTCCAATTGAGGGTAATATCAAGGTCCAGACCAGGTTAGATGCCACATATGTCAGTTGCACACATCACAATACTAAATGAAATTCATCATTTATCTTCTTCTCCCCTCTTTGCCCTTCCCTTCCCCCTTCCCCTTTGTTCTTTTACATCCTCATTGTTGTTATTAGTAGCATTATTAGAATAATTATTTCATAGTGATATGAAATAATATACAATAAAATCAGGAGCATATTAAAGTATTATAAATTGTCATCATCCTTGTTTTTGTCTTCATATTATTACCTGTAGTAATTATAATGGTAATATGCAAATGTATATATAACTAATATATTTTATTAGTATACAATATTAATATATAATTTGACAATGATATAAACTATTATATAGCTTCTGTATATGCACATGTATTATATATATATGCAATTTTATATTGTTTTGTAATATATAGCTAATGCAGCTAATGCTCTACTATATATCTTTTTATAAGGCTACTCATTGCATTACCAAATTAGTATATATTTCTAATAAAAATGTAAAAAATGACTATTTCAAGGGCTCTTTAAGTTAGTAGCTAGTCTTAATGCAGAAACATTTAGAATTAGAGAAATGGACCTTGCAGAGCCTAGGAATTAAATTGATAAAGTCATGAAATAGTTGACAATAGCTTTTTATAAACTAAATTTTTTCATTTATGTTTTATTTCCTTGTCTACCTTATTTAGAAAATGGCTTTTATTGACATGCAATTAGATTTTTAATCTGATGATTTTTAAATTAACTGCAGTTTAGTTGAGGGAATAGATTATATGAGAATACAAATTAATTGAAATTGATATAAAATTACAATTTAGTTGTAAAATGAATTTTTTTCCTTTGTTATGCACAATCCCCTTGCTTGGAGTCATCACTCTATTTAGTGAGATTTCCCCTCTAAAGTTTCAGACTTTATAATGCACTTTATTAATTTTAATTTATTTTACTAATTTTAAGAAATGTTATGAACAGTTCCATGATCTCATACAATTTTTTAAAGTTTAAATGAAAATAATGCTTTAAAAATTTTTAAATAAATTTTTTTCATAATTCTTCTATTACAGATTAGAAAACTAGTTGCAATCACTGTATCATATATTCTAACATATCATATATTCTAATAGGTATTGATTATTTACTATTGTATATACTCAAAGTTATTGACTTACAAATAGTTTAGTTTGACAGGATATGCTTTTCTACTTTGATTAGAATTTGGTTATTTTTAATGTAATACTTCCATTTTATTTGTGCCCTTATCCTTTCTTACCATTTTTCTATTTGTTCACTGTATTTTGTTGATATTTATGTTCATAGAGTTTCACTTAGATCTGAAAGTCCTTTTATTATTCTCTTTAATGTTTTATTAACTTTTCATCTATGAATTTCCAATTTTTAAACATTGGGCATTTTAACATTTTATAATATTTTTAACTTGAGTGATATATGTCATATATATCATATATATATTTGTTCAAAATAAAAAGTTCATGAACTAAAGGTTTGCTGGGAACTTAGTATTTACACAAACATACTATAATCATGAAAATAATAGAGATAATTAGTAATGACATATTTGCAGAAATTTTTTCACTCAAATGTTTTAAAAACTAATGTGGGTTGTAAAATGACATGGACTACTCTTGAATATCATTAAAAGATGCGATTGTTTTTAATGAAAGAGAGTTTGTAAAGAGCATTTCTATGATCCTGTGTCAGTCTTATTTACTTCACATTCAATCCATCTTGTGTATTTTTGAAGTTAATTATCCATATTGTGTATTTTTGAATATTTATTCTTATTTGTATAATTGGCAAAATAATTTTCCATGCTAGAAAATTCAGTAGAGCAATTCCACATATTATATTGACCTTGCCTGGCAGAGTAGTAATATCACTTACTTTGCCTAACTACACATATATTCTCCTAAGTGTCACTTATGGTTTGGAAGAAACTTACTCTTGACTACTATGAGTCTATAATATACATATATATATTTTTTACCATTTTCATTGTATGCTAGAAGGTAGAAAGAAAACTTCCACTATTTAAATATACACTGAATATCATGTTTTCTGAGAAAACACCCTGTCTCCCCCAGTCCTAACCACTATGCTTTCTGTAATTATTCTGTAATTGAATTTTAAAAATATCTCATAGAACAATCATTATTTTGTATTAGCAAAATTTGACAACTTTTGTAATATTCTTTGAATATAGACACTACTTTATTCCTGTATATATTTCCAGTAATCATCACAATGCCTGATACATCCATGGTGTTCCATAAGTATCTGTTGAATAAATATGTAACATGTTCTGTGTAATTAGTGGAAATAGAAGTATGATTAAAGTTGATCAATGGGTATGAAGCATCATTAACTAAAAAAATTAAAATTACAATATTTACTAGAAATAATATAATTATATTTGTAAATGTAATGCAAATAAGTTGAAAAAGCATGCAATTCACATATCTATATAACATTTTAAGAAATTTGAATGTAACATAATATTATAAATATATATATAATGCTATCTGTGAAATCATAAATCAATAGATTTGTGTGTCTGCATCACCTATATTAAAAAAAATAACAGGGCATGCATTATATTATTACCTAATGTATTTCTTTATCTAGCATTTTTATTTTCAAAAGTGTGAAAAAAGATATTAGCAATAAGTTTGTAGAATTTACTGGAGAAATATTTGGGAATGCAAATGCAATAGTAAAGAAAAAGAAAGAGCAGGAAGGAATAGGCAGACATTTTGCCTGTCAATTTTAATCAACATACATTAAAAACTCTTTCATGTGCTTGAGGCTGTAAAGTCTCCAGGATGCTAGTAAGTTCAATGTTATTACCTAGTAATTCAGTATCACTTGCTTCAGTTAATTAGTAATATCTCATATGCATTCAAAGCAAATTGTAATATACATGAAGTCATTGACTAAAACATAATAAAGGTGCAAATTTTTAAATATGTCATTGATATGGTGAGTGTCATACCTATAGTTGTATTATACTAGATATGTTTGTATTTTTATCTAATATCTCCCCCAAATCTAGGGAAATATTCAATGTAACATGGCAATGACATCAGTTTTAAAAGCTGGCAGAAATGAATGCATATTATCCTTTACTCTCACACCTCTGTGTTAAACAATTTATATTACTCCCTCCACTCTTTTCTTTCATGATATATTATTTACTGTCTATCTGATCATTTCATAAAAATCCATGAAACAAATGATTATTGAATCTAGACAAAATGAATTTAGAATTGCAAAGATTATTTTTTGAATCCCACCTTCAACATTTATTGTGTTCAATATCTTGATTTTTTATTTTCTTGGGTCCTTAATATCTACCTCGTGTGAGATTTTCATAATTACCCTACAAACCTTCTGTATTACGATTTATAGCATAAATGAAAGTGTAGTTTTGTAAAACAAAATAGTGTTACAGCATATTGTGATTATAAAGAAAGCTTTACTTAATTCATCAGAGTTTTAATCTGCATATTAAAGTCACAAGTTTATGTGGTGAGGAGCTATGTGTCTTCCTTTAGCCTGGACTCCAGGAAGACTGTTTAAAATTGTATCCTATAGGCAGAAAAAGACCAGTGGTCCAAGATCCAAGCTTAAACAGAGAACAGAAACATAGTACAGAGATGGAAACCTTTATCCCAATTTGACTTTCATTGGTTCAAGATGATTCACATGTTGTCCAGTATCTGTTGTGTCAATAATGTGAAACGGAATCCATAATGACTTTAAGGTATTATGAAATGACTATAAATTTCATAGAATGAAGATAGTTAGTGGTTCATTAATCTCCTCTTTGATCTCAAAATATAATTGAACTGTTGATCAGAATTGTGGACACGGAACATTTTAATTTTCATGAAAATTAAGAATATTTTTATCAATGTAATTCTATAGACTACATGGTTACTCTTCAGTTTAATGTTTGACCTCATAGTTTTAGAGAATTAAGTCATTTCCAACAAAAATGATTTCTCCATGTAATTTCCTCATTAAAAAATATTCAACTGTATTGCTACTGGAAAGTTCTCTAACTGAATCACATTTGTATCTACTAAGTAAGTCATCAGCCAATATAAAATTAACATCACCAGATAATGGGATGAAGTAAAGATCACAATACAGCTTTTGTTTCTCTTGGAGAGTTTATTTCTCACTATATGTAAGAGGATATTTCTTTTAGTTCTTTTGAACAGAGAAAGATGAAAACTACTTGCATATGTGAAGACTTCTGAGGAGATGTAAATATTGTTAGATATTTCATGCTATAGAGACAGAGGAAATTGTTAATCTAAATTTTGTTGACTGTTACAAAGGATAATAGTAAATATTCATGCTGTTTTTAAGTGCTTATGAATCCCCTCTTAGTTTTCCTCACTTGCACTGATGGAAGTAAGTAGAAATTGGAGATCATGTATCCAGTGAACTATCCTGTTTAATCATGATAATAATTCTTTAATAAATGATGGTAATGTAATAAATAGTTAATGAATGTTGCTAAGATAATCACTTGTTTGGTTCAGATGGTTCTCCATGATCCACTTTTTAGGCTCAAAATAAATGAAAGGGGGAGAATTTAACTTAAAATGTTGAATTCATTGTATTTTCTTAATAATTCTTGCACAAAATTCAGCCATCAGTAACAAAATTAGATTTACCTATTTCCTCTTTTTGTCCCATTTCAGCATTTTCTATATGAAAAATAAAGTCTTTTAAGTTCATAGGATTTTTGGTATTTCTATCACCTTGGTGGTAATTAATGGATGCTAGAACATTTTGGTATCTTAGTTACTAATCTCTTAGTTATACACAGTTACTAATCTCTTAGTTATACACAGGTTTTCAAATCATCATTGAATGAAAGGAAGAGTGAAAAGCAAATAATATGATCCAAATGAAATTGGGTCAAAATGGGACAGAAGCCTGAAACCAACAAGCCACAAGACTAAAAAGGTATTTTAAAATGTGGCTTCTGTTGCCCAGCTTCCTTACTAGATTCATTATCACTCGCACAACAGTTGCTATAGCCACAATGTGATTTAAACAAGAGGATTTTATTTACAAGGAAAATTAACCAGGAAAAATGAAAAGTTCTTAATGCCACACGTGTCAATTATTTCACCCCAATTACCGTTTAGTCCGAAAGTTCCAAAAATGTGTCCAAGATGATGCCCCTTTTCTGAGGCAGGCACTCTTCAAAGTCCAGTCCAGTCTTTCTCCAGAGTCTCCTCTTTGCTTCTTCTCTCTCCAGCATTTGGAGCTTCTTTGCTTCTCCAAGGCTTTTCAAACTTTCCCAACAAATGCTGATGCAAAAATCAGCTTTCCAAATCCCTGGCTATCACCAGGGACCAGTCACGCCACCTTGTTGTGGTGTTATGCATGCACTTCCTTTACCAGGCCTGCCTTTGGCAACATCTGACCAAATTCACCAGGCCTGCCCTCAACAGCCCCTGGTCACTTCCGGCCTGCCATTCTGGCATTCCACTCCACATTGGCTACTTCTTTGCTGTTCACTCTCCCACCATGGCTCCTTGCCACCACTGTTTACTCTTCCCAGGGGGCTTCCCCTGGTCAGGCCACGTGGGCCTGTTCTATCAGTCCACCATTCTAGTCTCTCCCACCTCTCTCCTGGCTAGTCTTTTTATCTGCCCTTTTTGCACTTCTCATTTTCTCTCCCAGGTTTTTCTCTCAGACCCCGACCACCAGGGTAGTATAGCATCAATACAATTTTCTACTGTGTCACTACCCCTGTATCACAAAGATGTGTATTCTTTGCCTTATTTTCATTGTCTAAACAAAGTACATTTATAACTAAGGAAAAACATATGAGTTTCTTAAGATATTCTTGTTTATAAATCTGTTCTGTTATTTCATTAGGGTTTTCTGCCTTATCCCTCAAATAAAATATATTCCTACATTTACTTAGAGGAAGGTGCTATCTTAAACACCTTAAATAAAGTGAATATTGTAAAAACAGTATTTTGAAGCACACAAATTTGTAAGGGTCTATTTATGGGAGTGAAACATTAAGTAAACTGATGTTAGAATTATTATAGTTATAAAATACAAAGAATACTTTAATTATATATAGAAGAATCTATAAAATCCTATTGGGAAAATTCAACTTTGCTTTAACTGTTTCTCCATAGGATTTTATATAGAATTACTCTATAGGCTGCAGAAGAAGGAAAATTTAACAACCCAAAGAGTTTTCTTTTTGTTCCATCATCCTTGATGACAGTGCTGTGTTAGAGATAACATATTGCAGACAGTAAGAAGGAACAAATGAGAAAATATATATTTATGTACTTAAACTTATGACTTATTGGAAAACTACTGCTTTCTCTAACAGCACAGGTAACACAGTATTTTAGTTATCTAGTCACTGTGCTAAGTAAGAAAAAGAAAAAAGTGATTGGAATGTGTTTGAATGAGCAATTTTATATTAGCTACAACAACTCAAATCTTTGAGTGTTGGAACCATTCAGATTTGGAAAGGAAGTGATATTATTTTCTGTATTAGTCATCCAGACTTCTATGATAAACAGTATAGATTAGGTGTGTTAAGAAACAAACAGTTGCTTTTCACAGTTCTGAAGGGAAGATGAAGATCAAGGTAGTAGAAGATCTGATATCTGATGAGTGTACTTCAAACAGCTACTGTCTCCCTGTATTCTCACATGGGGGAGAGGAAAAAAGAGATGATGAAAGAGATACAAATATGTAGCTAATAAAAGTTTTTTATAAAGATAAATTATGTATATGGAAATCCCCAAGGAAAGCGTAAAAAAATGTTGAAAACACCGTACATAAAAATTGGAGTATCGCTTTTGGGAATAAAGTCTTTTTTAACTGTCTAAAGTAACATTCTTAGCTTGTTTGCTATTTATGCATTTAGAGAGAGAGAGAGAGAGAGAAAGAGAGAAAAAATGATACTCAATATATTTAACAAACAGATTGATAAAAGCTGCTCAGTCACAGCAGACACTAATTTTGGGGCTATGGAAGGTCGCAGAAGTCTCTGCTTTGCTAGGTAGTATACCTATTACTGTTGGATCTTGCTTTATGGGAGTTATTTAGGGTCTCTGGGAAGGGCTAAAATGGAAAGGGACACCTGTGTACCTCAGGTGGCTGGTGTTGACCAAACTGAACTGACATCTGTCATTATTCTAAAACCAGTAACAAGATGTTAGTAAATTCTGCTGAATACTATAATGCTGTTTCTGAACTCTAGGTCAGTGACCATCTGTCTGCACTCTGCTTTAGCTTCTCTGGTGGCCCTTCAACACTTTCTGTGCCTTTCTCCAAGACCTGTGAGTAATTAACTTTTCTATTTAAACTTATCTTGGTGGCCGGCTAACCTGAAGCACATCATCCAGCACTGTGACCACTTTACACATTTAGTTGATAACTTTAGGCATCAGCATTTGTGACTTTACAAAGAATTGATAACTTTATGCACTCTTATTTATTTTATTTTTTCATATCTATTTTGATCTTATTTAAAAAAATGCAACATTCCATTAAATAGTGTAGCATGTTGTTAGGGTACTGATCATTATTCTAATTTATTTTTTATTTTCTTCAAGTTAACATTGGTATTTTAGATATAGTCTTCTCACTTTTCCTTCTTCAAGTGATACTCCCAGAGTTTTAAACATTCATATACAATTTATCCAAGTGCACTTCGAATTTTCCTTATACTATTGCTATTTTATAATAGCAAATTAATCTTCATTTCTTATTCAGTTCCTTTTATATTGTTCTCTGTCATATGCATTGCTATTATGACATGACCAAACTGTTACCTAATTCATTGAGATTAAGAAAATTTTTGATTTTGCCTTCACTTATTTCAGTTAAATGTTTTTTTTCTTTTTCTGTATAGTTTTGAATTTCTGACCTATATAAATTTCTTTGCTTCTAAACTTATCATTTTTTTGCAAGTCAGATTATTTGGCAATAATTTTCTCAATTTTTGTTTTCTGAGAAAGTGTTAACTTCATTTTTGAATGATAATTTTTGTGGATATGGATTTTGGGTTGGTGTTTTTTTTTTTTTCTTTTATCACTAAATATTTTTAAAATCTTTGTTCACTTTTTAGTTTTAGCGGGTTCTAAGTCATAGATCTTTTAGCTCAGAGGTTCTTTCCTGAGTTGAGTCTAGACTCCTAATAAATCATTTAAATACAATCTTCATTTCTATTACAATGTTTCTACTTTGCAATGTATTTGTTTATTTACTTATTGTTTCATTTTGGGATTTGCATCTCTCTTTTTATATTATTAATTTGTTTTTTCATACTGTCTTCTTTATCCATTTAGCTCCCATAATATATTAATCATATTTGTTTTAAATTACCGGTGTAGTAATTCTCACATCCTTGGTATATCAGGTTCTGATGCTCACCGTGTCTCTTTCATTTTGTCTTTCGAATATTGTATTTTTTTTTTCTTGATGGAATACATACTGTAACAGGTGAAAAAGAACTGTGGTAAGTCTGTCTTAATTATGAGGTGGTGAGGTTGGGAGGAAGGGACATATATAGTTCAAGGACTCTCCGTCTTTCAGTGAACTTCTTCCTATGTACCATTAACTTAACTAATATTTCTTCTATTTTCCTCCTCAGATAAAACAGAATGGTTAAAATAAGCTATATTTGGATATTTCCTAGCTTAAGTTAGAAAACTAGATTCAGGTGGAGCTAGGTATTTTCCTACCCCAGGCCAGTTAACTCCTCATCTAGCAAGTTAGTGTCAGTTTAACTAGTTTCTGGTAAGGGTCACAAAATGCTCTCACATTATCAAAAGTGTTCATTTTCTATTCTCTGTTTATGAGAGACATTTGCTGCTCTCATATACTATGGATATGTGATCCAGAGCTCTAGATATATCTCACAATTTTATAGTCTCCCCACCTTCATGACTGAATTTCCTTAGAATTTTTAATATCAGTTGTATCTTCTCAGCTTTCAGAAATTTGTAGAGTTCAGGTTTTCCTACTTCCTTTTGTTGTGATTTTGTTTGTAATTAAATTGAATTTGGGGAAATCTAACTAGTAAATTATTGTTTTCCCATTGAAAAACATAATAAATCTCTTTATTTGTTGATATGCCCTTACCCTGATTAAAACTAAGTAATATTTTATTGAAAGTTACAGAATAGCATAAGTCATTCAATGACTGGGTGTTTTGCATTATCATTGAAGTCTCTTTACTTGTTTTGGGAATCAAGTCGCTATAACTATATAAAATGTCATATTCTTACTATCACTACTAGATCATTGACTCACTTTAGGATCTGCTTTATGTTTGACATTTAGAATATTCTGTAAGATATTTCTTGAAGAGTTCCACCAAAAAATATCATATTTAAATGCTAGAAAGAATTCTACAAATTATCCTAAATATACCCTTATTGTCACAAGGCACATTTATAAATCAATTACTAGAAATGGTGCTGCTCTTTAAAATAGGTAAACAAACTTTGATTTAATATGTGTGTGTGTATATATATATATATTATATTATGGGTAGCATGTGTATAGATATACACATATACTTATAGAAATATATGTATATATTTTAAAAACTTGGTGTTTTATAATTCCCATGAACCAGTAATTTTATTTTTATACTAAGTTGAATTGTTGGATTCATTCAGAGTGATTGTTTTCATAGTTTTCCCAAATTACTTGGTAACTTTTACCTATTTGTAGATCAAAAGGTTTGAAGACAGTCTATAAAATATTTCAATTAGACTTTAATAACTTAACTTTTGTCACTTTTGAACTATAAACTTCTGAAGACCGAGTCTAAATCACATATTTATATCTAAGTGCATTGGTACCTAGTTCACTATTTTGTGACTGACAGATGAATTTTTTTTTTAATCTAGAGCACTAAGGATAATTTATTGAACATTTGCTTTGTGTCAGATACTATATAAATTTTGCTAGGTTCTTTACATGAATTATCTCAATTAACTTTTAGAATAAACCTCTGAGTTATTATTACCCTTATTTTACTTAGAGAGGAAATAAACCACCAAGAGATTAAGAAATTAAAGTTCTCAGAATTAAATTATTGTGAACTTAATATATATACAGCATATACTGTTTTGCAGCCTTACCAGTCTGGGTAGGTTCAAGACTGGTTCTAAGAACTTAAAGGAGAATTTTGTACTCCTTGGTATCATAACCACAGAGTTTTAATAATAAACAGAGGAGATAAGTCAGCAAGAAAACAGAAGCTTGAGGTCCCCGCCTCTCTGGGTGATACCTCCCTTATCTCCTCTCCCTTCTAGGCTCAGATAGACAAATGCATACACACATCCTTGCTCTTTGGGCCCAGGTATGTATAGTCATGGCGGGGGGGCACAATTCCACAGATGCTGGCCATAGAGACTGATAAGTTCTTTGCCCTACAAACCTATGTGTTTTCTTAAATGTATATGCCAAAAATTACGTTATAATAAAATGTTACCTCAAGAAAAAATATCAGATACATAAATAAATGTGGTACTACAGTCAAGCTAGGTAGTTTGATGCCAAACATTCATCTTGAAATCAAATAACCTCTCCGAGGTCTGCATTGCATCAATGCCAAGTTTATGTTCTTGTCTGTATGTGCTTCCTTCCAAAATCCCTTATGTTTCAGTGTAGACTATTCTGGCAATGTACTTATGAGCTCTCAGACCAAAGTGAGCTTTGTTGTTGATTAACAAAGAAACCTTGCCTATTGTTTCCTTATTTTCCCCTAACAAATTATTTAAATGCAGAAAATATTGTGATATATTATTTGATTACTTATAATGGTAGATAAAATAATATCTCCAAAAGATGTTCATGTCCACACACTCAGAACTTGTGAATACATTGCTAAATGGAAAAGAGGAATTAAGTTGCTGATACAAATAATGCTGTTAATCAGCTGACCCTTATATGGGGAAAGTAGCTAGGCTTATTCAGGTGGGGGCTAATATAGTTAGAAGGGTACTTATAAGGGAGAGGTTGTTGTGACCTGAGAGTATTAGACCTAGAAGGAGGACACCAGGAGCTGAGAAATTTAGCATCTAGAAACTGGAACAGGTAAGGTTTCGCCTGTAAATCTCTAAGAGGAACTGAAGTCTGCCAGCATGTTAATTTGACCCTTTTAGACTGTGGTCTTCTTTTTGGTCTGTAAACTTGTAAGATAATGAGTGTGGTTTAAGTCATCCAATTTGTGATTTGCTATAATATTAATAGAAACCTGGTAGTTATTTTACTAACCTGAAAAGTAGATAATATTATTCCTGTTATATAAATGTGAAAATGAGTTTAAATGGCATGCTTAAGGATACAGAGTGATTAAATACTGATTAGGAAATTAAATCAGGAGTTTGGAATCCAATTCCAAGGCACTTTCTATGATAATGAGGGGGTTTGATGGCATATTAGTTTGGCTCTTCCAACTATAATATTAGTGATTTACAGTATCAAAGGCATAGACTGAAAAGTGAGAATTTGTTGACCATAGGCTCTTTTCATCTCAGGAGTGTTTTTAAAGAAAAAAAAAAGTATGACTTTTTTATTTTTTATTTTTGCTGCATAGTGAAAAGACTTGGTCTCCTATTTTTTTTTTTAATATGTTACAGTCCTTGCTTCTAGCTATCAAATTTAGCTGTTCACATATTTCACGTCTATAACTGAAGCAGTTATTCCTCTGCCTGTTAAGAATTTACTGGCAGTTCACTAAACCACCTTTCTTCTGACGACAAAAACTGATTTTTGCCCATTTTTTTGAATAGAATTTGTCTTTCAGCAGTTCAAAACATTTTGAGCAAGCAGGATTAAATTTGACACTTATTTTGAAACCTATTGTATTACCATTTTTAACATGTCTTAACTAATATAGGTCTCTATAATCTGGTTTGTACTCTGAAGATACTTGTTTTCATTTTGAAATGTCATTTTTTGTATTATTTTTTAAGCATATCATTTAATAGACCTGAAGTAAAACTATAAGAAGATGGTCCATATTTCTACTGCCAGGATAATCTTCAGTTGACATTTCAGAAAAATAATTGGGACTATCGATGCCCATAGGTAGAAAACAAACAGAATAGAACATAGAGGAAAGAGAAGGGGAGATTTTCAAAAAGATTATATATTGGATTTATGTCATGCACCACTAAAATTGAATCAGGCATCTTATATAACCAGTATCACATTTCTATAGTATATTTTGTAACCAAACTAAAGAGAGAATACCAAATGGAATGCTGCCTAACAGAATATTGTTTGTATAAAGGAAGTAGGTAGTGGGTTTAAAATTTGAGCTAAATGAAATTAACCCAAAACTTTATAAATAAGTCATTCTGAAGTTCACTTGCTGTTTTAAGTAGAGAACAATGAAAAGAATGCACAATTTATTTAAACAAAATGCAAATACTATATTTACTAAGATTGAAAATTAAAGTATCAGGTGAAATTAAGGAATTTGTGTATTTTCTCTTTTGTATCCACTGTTAGATTCTACTCTGTTCATTATCTTTTGTGTCTCCTACGTATGGAGGCACAATAGTGGCTTTCATTTACCAAAGCTCTTATTTCTAATGCAAAAATTATTCGTTGGAAATTATCTAGAGTTTGGATGACCTAAAGTCTACCTCAGATACACTCTAATTTGTCCTCACTTGCTAATTTTAAGCACAGCATACCTATTTCTGAGATCTGAGTGCTTTCAACATCCACATATCTATTGTGATTATAATCTGTTATGTTTCTACTGAAAGAACATGATGTTGGCAGAGGGGCAAAGCCATCACAATCGGGTTTGGCAGGAAGAGCTTTTTACACAATGTCAAACCTAAAACCAACCATCAGCTGCAAAAATAACAGCAAATAATGGTACTATGGAAAAATGTATGTCAATCTTGGAAAGCTCTGCTAGTTACACTTCAGGCTTTCTTTTCTTTTTTGTTTTTTTTTTTTTTTTGCTTTTTAATGAGTTTTTTAAGTTCTCTAGTTCTTTGTAGAATGATAAGACCTATATAGAGAATGTAGAAGAATATCCCTGCAGTTAAGAACATTTCACATTTGTTAATGCTACTGGTTATATACATACAAAGGTGAAATATTAAAATGGAATTCAAATGCATGGTATATAGAAATAATTTAAAAGTAAGTCAAATGTTCAAATCTTTGAGATTCATAATAGACCAAAGGGAAAAAAGCCTTTTTTTTTTTGTTAAACATTATGAGTATTTTCAATGCATGAAGTACCACTAATCAGGTACTATTACATCATGAATTTTATATGTGAAGATAACAAATGTTCACAACAATGCAATGGTGTTACAATATTTTTCCTATTTTATGTGGATCAGGAAACTCAGGGAGCAGATAAATAGCATGATAAAGACCGTATGGCTAGAAAGGTTATGGAATTATAACCAGGGACTTTTTGTGCCACAATCAGTGTTTGTTCTTTGTGCTCTGCTGTCATGACATAACTGAAAATTATCTAGTTTTTCCTAGTTTGGTGATAAAACTACATTATAAATTTATAATGATGCTAGCATTGTTTTACCACAAACACACACTTATAAAGCTTGGTTGCTACTCAAATCATTTGATTTTCAGAGCAAGTATAATAAATAGCATGCCAAATGAATTCAAGCAACTATCATAGACATGAAAGAGAAACAGTGGTATAAGCAGATCAATAATGAAATGTGAAAAATCAAAAGTGTGTGCATAGTATAAACCATCATTTAAAAATTCTATAGTTAAGATCTTTTCAAAAGGTTCCATTTTCTAAAATCAAAATTACTGCCAAGTAATCATTTGTTCATCCAGTACTCAATTGTTGATAATGGAAAGGAACTGTATGTGGTGAGGTTTAATTCAATTGAAATTATTATGTACTTTTGTATAAGGTTATGAATTGCTGGTTTGAAGCATTCTTAGAATTTGTGGAAGAAATGAGGCACACATTGCTATTAACTCTTCAGTGTAAGAACATTATGTACTGAGATCAAATTGGACTCCAAGAGAGGAGTCCATGTTGAAAGATTTATAACACACGAAGAATAGATTCAGAATAAGAATTGATTTAGAGTCTAAAATTTAGAGACTAATTTTATAGTATTTAAGGAGAAATATTTTAAATGGATCATCATGATAAAATTTCAGCTAAATTGGTTGAAGATTTAAATTTTTTTTGTTTTCTGATGACATAGATAAGGTATTTTAGCTGTCATATATACAAGCTGTATAAGTATGTACAAGTGTGCATCTATGTATATTTCAGTGTAATGAACTTCCAGTTTATATAATTGTATTTTAATCTACCTTGAAATACATTTATTTTCATGTTTTATCAAAGTTTGAATTGTTGGGAAAAGTCAGTTATGTATATCTCTTTTTGCACATATGTGCATACACATAAGTATAGTTGATAATTATGCTTATTTTGTCAGTGTTGCATCATGTAGAGTTGCAGTAGGAGAGTAATTTAAATGTGAAATTAGGTAAGATTTATTTTTGTCTTTGAGCATGTATAGAAAACAGGATAAATTTTTATGACCCACTCAAAGTTGATTTTAAAATCTCAGGTATTTTTATATTTATAGTATTTTATTCATTTTAATTTACAAAACTTTAGTTCACTTTATTAACCTCTGAAATCAGAGTGACTTATACAACTGTTTAGTGTCATATATGTGTTGACCAGAAAGCAGTTGTGATGTAGTTCCCATTACTATGCACGTAGGAACTCACCTATAGGTGCATGTTCCAACTTCAATTGATTTTTTATATTGTACTATAAATGTGAATATAAGATTTACATGTTATCTCTATCACTAGAAAAAAATGAGCATAGTTGTTGCCATTCAAGTGTATCAATGAGTATTCACTGATAAATTCAGTAAACTAGAAATAATTTATAATGAATATTTTAGAAAATGGTACTTTGACATTAAAAGCTGGTTCTAGGCTTTATATATACTATCTTTATCCAACAGTGGGATACCTTGTTTTCAGTTTTTATATTACATTCCATAAGTTATGATGGGCTTATGTGCCAATTAAACCATTATAAATTAGAAATATCATTAAATAGAAAATTCATGTAATATACATAGCCTTCTTAATATCATAGCTTAAGTTAGCCTAACCTAGCTAAAAACTTACAGAATACTTATATAAATCTATCCTTTCATAATATACATATCTATCTATCTATCTATCTATCTATCTATCTATCTATCTATCTATCTATCTATCTATCTATCTATCTATCTATCTATCTAGAGACATAGCTACATATATTTTTATATATGTAATTTGTCATCTATGATACTGAGAGGGAAAATGGAATGGTTGCCAACATAGTAAAAAAAAAAAAATGCTAACAACCTAGTCTACGATATTGGTTGTTTACCCAGATGACCAGGTGCTGACTGGGAGCTGATGCTCACTTTTCTAGCCCAGTAATATGCTGGTGTCCCCATTTCTGGAAAAGATCAAAATCCAAAATTTGAAGTACAGTTTCTGCTGCATACATATTATTTCTCCTGCTATTGTAAAGTCAATAGTAAATTGGCAATCTGTGTATATTATTTTAACCCTAGAGTAATCAGTTTCAGAATAACTAACCCATCTCCTGTTAGAACATATTTATAAACTATCAAAGTGTCTCTGAACATCACCTTTAATCTTCAGGTTTATAGCTGAAACACTGTTTTTAAAAATTACATAGCTGCTTCACTTCAGTGATTTGAAACATTAGCTGTCAACTCCATTTCCAGTTTATAAGTGGAAGAAGAAGGGCAACTGTGAAGTAAGTTTGGCAGACTAGAGAACCTGAAATTGGCCTTAGCTGACAGTCAGCCAGTTAGGAAATGGATTCAGAAAAGGGACTTGAAGAAGGTTTAAAGTAAATTCCTTTCTCCAAATTCCATTAAGAACTACAGCTTTTAGCTGGTATAACCTGGAGCACAGTTAAATAGCCAAGTCAACTTGGATCTCTGACCTACAGAATAGTGAAATAATACTTTATTATTGGCCATTTAAGTTCATGACAATATTTTATGGTAGAGGGGGAAAAAGTATCAGGTCAAGTAATTTATAGCCTCTATCATGAGAAAGATCAGACAAACACAAAATTTCCAACCTGCACTCTTTAATGTTGTTAAAGAGCATGAAATACAAGGAAGACAAAAACAGTGCAATACAAAGGACACTAGTTAATATGACAAGGGCAACTAAGTGTAATGTGGTCTTCTGGATTTGATCATGAAATGGAACAGACTTTTATGCAAAAACCAGTGAAATCAATAGTCTGGTGTTGGGTTGATAGTTTAATTCTCACAACTTAAAATCAATACTGGTGGACTATAATTATGCAAACTTTGTGAACAGTTGACTGAAATTACATAGGAATCAGCTCTAACTCTAAAATTGTTTATCATGGGAAGGGGTAGGGTGCAAAAAATGTTGGGTAGTGGGGGTGTCAGCATATTTGAAGAATTCTAAAGAAAAGCGAGGAATGGTATAAGAAATGCTGATTTTTAATTTATGAAGGAAAATGTGTGAGAAAATGCTCATTGGTAATGTCTAGTAAAATGATTTGGTTGGACACTGAATAAAGTTGATGTAAAAATTACCAGTTTTCCTAACTTTTCATTTCTTTGCATGTGCACAATGATGTAGAAAAAAAACATGTACAATTGAATTATTCATTTTTAATAAACACAAAATCATTAAGTGATTAAAACATTACATAATAGCTTAATTATTTCTGATGTGAAATAGTGAGGGCATTTTAGATTTGGTACAATATTTTGTACTGTTTACTTCTTATATTAAGCCTGCAATAAGATAATATCATTCCTATTTACAAAGGCAAAAACTAAAATGTAGTGATATTAGTTCAGTGTGTAGTATAATAGTCATAGTATAATAAGGGGCATAGCTGAAATTCAAAGTAGCTCTGTCAGACTAAAGAGTCTGTGTTCTTTATGGGAAATATGCTACTTTCCTTAAAAAAGGAGGCATGTACAACAGAGAACAAACATGGTCTTGAATTGTGGGTATTACTGTTGTAACTCTTTAGCGTGGCAGATCTGACATGCAGTATGGTCAGGAGCAACTAGAGTGTTCTATAAATACATTAAAACCTATGTAGAATGGTGTTAAATTGAAAATTAGAAGATAAGTACATGATTTAATACTTTAGATATTAATTGTAATATGAGACACAAAGTACAGTAAATTTGAGACTGGATTCATTTTATTTCCATTAGATTAAATCATACATGATTTAAGATCATACATGATTTGGAATTATTTGAGATTTTGCTGGGATGGCAAATACTTGCCTAGAACATATACACAAGTAGGGATGACTATGGATATTCTCATATAGAATCTCTTAGAGCTTTTTAAAGAAGTTTTTAAAACTGACACATATACAACAAATTAACAAAGCCAAAGATACCTTCATGGATTTTTCAAAAGCACTTGTTATTTTTTGAGAAAGAAGAACAGAGGCACTGAAAACAGAAGTTTTTAGGACATATTTCATCCTTTGTCATGCCAGTCAAAACAATTCCTGTTTATTTCACACATTTCCAAATAAAACACTCTAGGATTGATACTTACTTTCAACACTCTGTACTTTGAAAATGGTATTTAAATAACTGTAAATCTGAATAAAAAGGGAAAAATGATTAGAAAATCCTCAAAACTTAGGGAACTGTTCATGTAATTCCAATAGCTTGATACTTTTGAAATCATTCAAATGCTTTGAACTAATATTAGTTGTTCTTATTGCTAGAAACAAAATCCTTAATCTTTTTTTGGTATTTACCAGGAAATATCTGAAATGGTACATTCAAGCTATTAAGAAAAAAAAACAAACAAACTATAACTTGAAACCACTATACACTACATTATACAAAAATAGTCATCCATTAATGTAAGGTAAACACCCCAGTTGCAGATTTTCATATATGTGACTATTTGGTGCAAAGATAATATGGAGATATTATTACTGATTACCCTGTTGCTTGAAAGTAAGCAGTTCACAAACTTCTCTCTGTTCACAGTTGCTTCTGTCTTTCACTTCCTTATTTATGAAGTTTTTATATGATCAGTCTTCTGATATTTACCATCTGTCATATAACTCGCAGAACTGTTTAGTAGAGAATTATATTAAATTGAACTTCATACTTACCACCATGTGTTTGCCATGACTTTTTCATTTTATCATTTCTTTTGATAATCTCTTAAAAATAACATATTTTGGTAAGTGCAGTTTATATATTATCACCAGAACAGCTAGTGTGTACATGCTGAGATATTATCGGTGATAAAAATTTTGTCTGCCTGAAGATATGGATTGGTTTTCTTCCTTGTGAATTTATAAAACAACTTTAGAATAAGGCTTGATAATGAACAATTTGTACAGAATTTGATGTATTCTGATGTATTCAAGTTATCATTTTTGAAGATTATTTTCTTTAAGAATTTTTTTCTTTATCCATTATTTTATGATAATTTTTCTTAACTTTAAATTCAACCTTTTTGATTAATAATTTGGCATTTAAATATCAATGTTTATTTCATTTTTGCTATATCTGGTTTATATTCTTTAATGTTTTGCTCTCAAGTGTTTCTTTAGTTTTCTACTTTTCTCTCATTTCTTTCAAATTTTAGTTTTTAAACCAACTTTATATTTTCATAAAATTATTCTAGTGCAAAACACTTGTGGTAGGTATTTTTCTTTTCTTTGAAATTCTTCCTCCTAGTCTGAATTGCTTGGTTTTGCTTGTTACATGTATTTTTTTTCCTGCTAAAGTATTTTCCTTAAATAAGAAAATAACTCTCAAATTTTATGTCCATGGTTTACCACTGTAAAGACTAATTCTCTGTTCCTATCCTAAATACCAAAATAACTAAAGAATTTCAGCTAGGTTTTTCTATTTTAACTACTTAACCCTTTGGTGTGTTTCTTAATATTCAAAATTGGCATATAGGAGGAAATAACTGGGTCAGATCACAATTTGAAAGTACACCTAGAAAATGCATACTGTCATAATCATCAACAAATTAAAAACCTTTGAACTATATATATATATATTTTTTTTTTTTTTTTGAGACTAGGTCTTGCTATTTTTGCCCCTGGAACTGCAGGCTCTCATTGCCCGGGGTACCATGGACTCAAGCAATCCACAGCCTCAGCTTCCCAGGTAGCTGGGATTTCAGGTGCATGCCACCATGGCCAGCTATTTTTTTTTTGGAACTAGGTCTCACTATGGGCCCCAGGCAGTACTTGAACTGCGATCCCTAGCCACAGCCACTTCATAGGCTGAAGCTTATAGGCACGATCCACCGTGCCCAGCAGTTGAACTATATTTTTATGTGAGTAAATATTATTTAGAATTAAAGCTTATGGAAGTATAAATTGAAACAAAGACTTAGTCAAAATTATACATGATTAATTTTTTGAATGACTATACTGTTCTTTGGGCTTATTGTCAGAAATGTTAAGTATAGCACTAACATTAATAGCAAGGTTAGAAGAAAGTATGTTTGTGGTTGTCTGTGTGTGTATATATATATATGCATATATATACACACATACTTCAATGTATTGTTTCTTGTCATTAACACTGTGAGTATAAACCACTTTGCAATTTTACACAAAGAAAATACTTTTAAATATGAATACTGACAGGACTTTACCACTATCCCTTGGAGCCAACCCCCTAAGCCAGGTTCCTGAGGGAACCCACCCGACCCTTCCCTCACCGATGTGAGCTGTCAGAAGTCACTTGCAATGGCACCAGGCCTCTGGGAGGAACCCATCCCTGTGCCACCTTCGCCGCCATCCCTGGGAGCCAACCCCCACAGCCAGGTTCCTGAGGGAACACACCCAACCCTTCCACCACCCAGGTGAAATACCAGAAGTCACTGGCACCGGCACCAGGCCTCTGGGAGAGACTCATCCCAGTGCCGCCTTTGCCGTCATCCCTGAGAGCCAGCCCCTGCAGCCAGGTTCCTGAGGGAACCCACCCGACCCTTCCCCCACCGAGGTGAGACACCAAAAGTCACTAGCACTGGTGCCGCAAGCGGTGCCGGTGCAAATTACTAAACTAAAGTACAGATCTACTTTCATCTTGGAAAACATTCCCATCAATATTCTGACCAACACAAGATCCATGGTTTCTCAATATGTAGAACAAGTTTGAAAGCAAAACACAGTAAGGAGAAAAGCTTTAAACATGCAAACAAGCCCTACAGGAAATAATCCATCACCAACAAAGAAAGACAATCTCCAGAAAACATCAAAGAAATGATGTGTATCTCAGAAAAAGATTCCAGCATCAACATGCTAAAACCACACCAACAATAAAGAGAATTAGAAAAAAAAGGACAACAGCATAATAGAAGCATTTAATGCACTACGGGAAGAAGTAGAAACATATTAAAAAGAAAGCCTAAATATGTATAACTTAATCAATGAACTAAAGAATGAAAATGAATCCCTAAAATTGAAATTGAAAGAGACTCAAGATTTAAGGGTTGCAATAGATGAGCTCAAAAATGCACAGAAAAGCTATGGCAGCAGAATAGATGAAATAGAGGAAGGAATCAGCACACTTGAGGATACAGAAATAGAGAAAACAAAGGAAGAAAGAGAGAGAAACAAAGTAGGAGTACTGAAGACAAGCTCAGGGATATGTCAGATTCCGTAAAGAAAAGAAACATAGGAGTAATAGGAATCCCAGAAGGAGAGGAGAGAATCATGGGAACTGAAAGACTTTTCAACATAATAATAGAAGAGAACTTCCCAAATCTGAAGAAAGAAATGAAAATAGACATACAGGAAGTCAAAAGAACACCGAACTACTTTAATGAAAGAAAAGCCACAGCAAGACACATCATCGTAAAGCTTCCAAGAATCAAAGATAAGGAAAAAATAATGAGAATGACTAGAGAAAAGAAACAGGTAACCTACAAAGGGAAATCCATTAGATGGCCCTCAGATTTCTCTGAAGAGACACTCCAGACATTTCTGAAGAGACACTCCAGGCAAAGAGAGAATAGAGTCACATCTACAAAAAACACCAAGAAAAAAATGTGCCAGCCAAGAATACTCTACCCTGCAAAGCTATCCTTCCTCTACGAAGGAAAAATTAGAACCTTCTCCGACAAACAAAGTCTCCAGAAATTTGCTACCACTAAACCCCCACTCCAAGAAATTTTGCAGGAGTCCTCAAGATCAAAACCATAAGAAGAACAAATACAAAAAACAAAAACACAAAATAAACCCCCAAATGACCATTAGACCCCAGCAAACCATTAGAATCGCAAATATCAATAATAACCCTAAATGTCAATGGTCTAAACTCAGCAATCCAAAGACAAAGAGTTGTAGACTGGATCAGAAAACAGAACCCAAAGTTCTGCTGCCTCCAAGAAACACATCTGATTGTTAAGGATAAGCATAGACTGAAGGTGCAGGGCTGGAAAACTACACTACAAGCAAATGGTCCCCACAAGAAAGCAGGAGTTGCCATTCTTGTACCAGACAGAGCAGACTTCAAATTAACAAAAGTGACAAAAGATAAAGACGGCCACTACATAATGGTTAAAGGGTCAATCCACCAAAAAGACATAATAATAATCAACATATACACACCAAATGAGGGAGCACCAAAATTCATAAAACAACTACTAGTAGAACTGAAATCAAATATTGATGAGAATACATATGTGGTAGGAGATTTTAACATGCCACTCTCAACAAAAGACAATAAAAAGCAATACACAAAGAAACAAAAGCTTTAAAGAAGAGCTAGACCAAATGGACTTAGTAGATATATACAGGACAATACACCCCCAAGGAAAAGAATACACGTTTTTTCAAATGCACAAGGTTCATTCTCTAAAATTGATCATATATGAGGCCAAAAGACAAACCTGAACAAATACACAAAGATTAAAATAATACCAACCTTTTTCTCTGATCATAAAAGCATCAAATTGGAAATCAACAATAAAAAGAAAATAAGGAGAGTAAACACTACATGGAGACTGAACAACAGGCTTCTGGAATATCACTGGGTAAAAGAGGAAATCAAAGAAGAAATTAAAACCTACATGGAGGCAAACGATAATGATGACACAACGTTCTAAAATGTGTGGGACGCAGCAAAAGCAGTATTATAAGGGAAGTTCATAGCAATACAGGCCCAAACAAAAAGAATTGAAACAGCCCAAAGAAATATGCTAATCTCCTAACTTGAGGACTTAGAAAAAGAGCAACAAAAAAATCCAAAATCAAGCAGAAGACAAGAAATAACAAAAATAAAAGTGGAGATTAATGAAATAGAAACCAAAAAGACCATCGAGAAGATAAACAGAACCAAAAGCTGGTTTTTTTTAAAAAATAAATAAAATTGCAAACCCCTGGCAAGGCTTACAAAGAAAAGAAGAGAGAAAACTCAAATAAACAGGATCATAAATGAAAAGGGAGATATTACAACAGACTCAGCAGAAATCCAAAAGATAATTAGAGACTACTATGAACATCTATATGCAAACAAATACAGCAACCTGGAAGAGATGGACAAATTCCTGGAACAATACAGTCATCCAAAATTGAACAAAGAAGAAAGAGAAAACTTAAACAGGTCAATCACAAGCAGTGAAATTGAGGTAGTCATCAGAACTCTTCCTAAAAACAAGAGCCCAAGTCCAGATGGTTTTACAAATGAATTCTACCAAACATTCAAAGATGAACTAACCCCGGTACTATTGAAACTCTTTCAAAAAATAGAGAAAGAAGGAAAGTTACCAAACTTCTTCTATGAAGCAAACAGTACACTAATTCCCAAACCAAATAAAGCAACAGAACTACAGACCAATCTCCCTAATGAACACAGATGCAAAAATTCTAAACAAAATCCTGGCAAACAAATTTCCAACATTGCATAAAAAGGATCATCCATCATGACCAAGTGGGATTCATCCCAGGGGCACAGGGATGGTTCAACATCTGAAAATCAATCAACATAATCCAGTACATCAACAAAGAGAAAAACGAAAACTATATGATCATATCAATAGATGCAGAAAAAGCTCTCAATAAAGTTCAGCATCCTTTCATGATGAAAGCCCTGGAAAAAGTTGGTATAAAAGGAACATACCTCAACATAATAAAAGCTATATACAACAGACCCACAGCAAATATCATCCTCAATGGGGGAAAATTGAAATCATTCCAATTAAGGTCTGGAACTAGGCAAGGATGTTCTCCACTCCTTTTCAACATAGTTCTGGAAGTCCTAGCTAGAGTAATAAAGCAAGAGAAAGACATAAAAGGAATCCAAATAGGGACTAAAGAAATAAAGTTATCATTATACATGGATGATATGATACTCTATGTAGAGAACCCAGAAATTTCAACAGAAAAACTGATTGAAATAATAAACCAATTTGGTAAGGTAGCTGGATACAAAATCAACACACAAAAATCAACAGCATTCATATATGTAAATAATCAATCAGAAGAAGAAGAAATTAAAAAAAAAAAACACCACATTTACCATTGCACCAAAGAAAATAAAATATTTGGGAATTAACCTAACAAAGGATATAAAAGACCTATACAAAGAAAACTATAAAACATTCTTAAAATAAATAGAACATGATGCTAACAAATGGAAAGATATTCCCTGTTCCTGGATTGGAAAAATCAGCGTTATCAAAATGGTCATTCTACCAAAGGCCATCTACAGATTCAATGCAATTCCTATAAAGATCCCAATGACATATTTTAAAGAGATAGAACAAAAATTACTGAAATTCATATGGAACAGCAAAAGACCCCGAATAGCCAAAACACTTTGGATAAATGGAAGAAAGAACGGAGGTGTTACCATTCCAGACTTCAAACTATACTACAAAGCCATAATACTTAAAACAGCATGGTACTGGTACAAAAACAGACAAACAGACGAAAGGATCAGAATTGAATACCCGAAATAAAACCACACATATATGGTCAACTAATCTTTGTGACAAAGGGGCAAAAAACATACTCTGGAACAAGGATAGCCTCTTCAGTAAATGGTGCTGGGAAAACTGGATCAAAACTTGTAAAAAAAAAATGAACCAGGACAACACCCTGACACCCTGTACAAAAATTAACTCAAAATGGATAAAGGTCCTGGAAGTGAAACCTGCAACCATAAAATAATAGAAGAAAACCTGGGCAAAACCCTTCATGAATTTCACCTCAGAAATCCATTTGGGAAATAATTATGGCCAGCAAAAAAATGAAGGAAAACATAAACAGCTGGTACTATATGAAACTAAAAAGTTTCTGTTCAGCAAAAGAGACAATAAACAAAACAAAAAGAAACCCAACCAACTGGCAGAAAATTTTTGCCCTCCAGACAAGTGATAAGGGTCTGATAACAAAGATTCACAAAGAGCTCCTACAGCTCAACAAAATCAAAGCAAAAAAACCCACTCAAACAACGGGGAGAAGAACTAAAAAGACACTTCATCAAAGAGGATATACAAATGGCTAATAGGCATATGAAAAAATGTTCCACATCACTAATAATCAGGAAAATGCAAATTAAAACCACACTGAGATACCATCTTACACCAGTAAGAATGGCCCATATAAATAAAAAAGACCACAACAAATGTTGTTGTGGATGTGGAGAAAAAGGAACTCTCTTACACTGCTGGTGGGAGTGCAAAACACTATGGAAGACTGTGGAGAATCCTCAAACAATTGAAAGTGAACTTACCATTCAACCCAGCAATCCCACTACTAGGAATCTACCCAGAGGACATGAAAATATTTATTCAAAAGGACACATGTATGCACATGTTCATTGTAGCCCTGTTTACAATTGACAAGAATTGGAAACAAACAATATGCCCCAGAATATATGTTTGGCTAAAAAATGTGTGGTACATATACACGATGGAATACTAGGCATCCATCAAGGAGGACAAATACATGTCATTTGCAGCAACCTGGATGGAACTAGAAAGACTCATATTAGCAGAAATAAGTCAAAAAGAAAAAGAGAAGTACAGGATGGTCTCACTTATATGATGGATATAGGGAAAAACAAACAAACAAATAAGAAAATATGAAAACAACCAATGGGACTGAACCATGGAGCAAGAGAAGAGGAGGGGGAAGAAGGTGGGGAAGGTGAAGAGCACAAAAGATCAGGATGGTTAACAAATGTTAGTGAAGTGGGAAAACCCCAGGGCACACAATAATAGACTAATGTAATATAAATATACATATATATGCAAAAAAAAAACCCACACACACACACTTTTACCAGATATTGGAAGATCAATGGACCAAACAACAAACAACTGAACATCAACTTAACCAACCAACAAATCGCAGAAAAATGGGAGATGGAGTGACTGGAGGGGTAATGCAGAGGAGGGAGGAGGGATCAATTAATGCACAAATGTGACAAGTCAATAAAATGAATTTTTTAAATAAAGAAAAATATGAACACTGACAGAGACATCTGTTTTTTTCCTTCTCATTGTATTCTCCTTATGTGTTATCCATGAGGTAGTAATTGCTGCCGTTTCAAAAATTAAAACTTTCATTTTAGTTATAACCAAGAATTAGAAACAACTTATACGACTATCAATTGACAAATGAATAAAATATGATATATATATATATATATAGGTTAGAATACTATTCAGTTATATAAAATGAAGTAATATTGCCATTTATAACAGTATGGATGAACCTGGGGGATTCGTGTTAGTAAATAAAACAGGCAGAGAAAGAAAAATATCATATGACTTCTCTCATCCATGATATATAAACAAATATATTAATGAAACAAGAACTTTTCAAACATGGCAAAAAGTTAAGAAGGAAAGGTATTAATGAATTATGACAAAGGGGGCCAATGGTAGGGTGAAGATAGTATTGGAATTTTAGGGCTAAACATATATATTAAGTGTATCAATGTTGATTCTTCATGATATGCACTTGAAACTTACGTGATACAATGCAATGTTGCTTCAATTAATTTTTTTAAAAAATGAGTTAGATAAATATATGTATCTCCTACATCCAAATATATTTGCTACTGTTTTACTGATTTTGTACTTAATTGTGGCACAGAATTTTCAAGTATTGCTTTAATTCTTGATCACAAATATCCATTGACTTAAAAACAGAATTAGCTTTTCTTTGAAAGTATTCATACATAAAAAAATATCTGGCGATAATTCTAGAAGTAGCATAGCTCTATGTTTAGAGAGCTGACAGCGTATTAAGGCTACTTGCTGAGACACTCAGTTTTATATATTTGGAGGTGTCACAGAGAGATCTCACTAGATCATATTCTTCTATTGTTATTAAATGGCTAGAATGGTATGCTTTCAGAAGCTTATGATTATATATCCTTGGCTTTATGTCCTTATTTCACCACATTTTCTCATGGTCACTTATAACCAGTTGAACTCCAAGGACCTGATTGCTACTGTATAGTAGACTCCATACTTTTAAAATAGCTATTATTTTTTAAAAACAGGTTTGTATACTTTATCTTTTAATAATTACTGTGATGAAAATATACTTTCTCTTCTTGCTTCAGTTGGCATTGTAGAAATTCTAGCATAAGGGAAGACTTATTCTGAAAATTAGGGAGTGTTGAAGTTTTGCTCCCAACAGATTCTATCAAATAGATCCAATATTCCTTCTATAGTTGAAGTCTGTATTACACCACTCAGCCTGTAAGAAAAAGCTGACACTGTGAACAGAAAAATCACTGAGCTGGGCAACTCAGAAAACTATCAACCCAAACTTCCCCCTTGACAGCAGTAAGTCCACCCTGGGTTACAATTCAGCTGAATTGCTTGTGCACGTCGTCTCCACCTGTCTGGAACAATTCATTCTCTTTATGAGAAAGGGAGAAAATTATCCAAAATCCATTGTTTCCCATTTCTGTGATTAATTGACATTAGCCAATATAGGTAAGCATAATTGGAGAAAGACCGCTTAGAAGCGTCTGCCAAGGAGGGACTCCACAGTGTACCCACCTTCAGATTTAACACAATCAAAAATTCCTTAACTTGCCAGGAAGGTTTTTCTTCAAAGGAAGTGGGGAATCAGTAAACATAAGTTTGCAAGCCCTTTTTTTCTGCCTCAGATGAGTTTTAGAAATTTGTCTTCCATCCATTGCAGATTTACCCTCTTACATGTGCTAGGCTTTAACATTTCTGTTTTAACAAAACTAGAAAAGAAGACTTTACCTAAAAGACATCGTAATTCTCAGTTCGTGGTGATAATTTTGTTGTGCTTCAGAATACAGAAGTCACTTTATCTGTTTGTCACAACTATTGATAAAAGGAGACACACCAGTCAAACAGGGCTTACCTATAGTTATTCAGAATAAAAATTTTTATTTTTATTTTTTTGGTTATTCTATTACAATGTTTCCTTCTTAGTGATCCTTATTTCCGAGGGGATGGGGAAAGGCTATGATAACTTGAGCTCTGATTCAAAGGTGCATATTAATGAAGTATGCATTTAATTTTACTTAATCTGATACTATTTTATTGCCTATTATATTCTAGGGGCCTTTGTAAATGCAAACCTGTTTCATTAACAGTTTGTATAGTTGACACTGATAGTAATGATAAACACTGCTGAACTTCCACAGTATTATTTCCTTCAGAATGTTTCTGAGTTCTAAGTCTTTCAGTGTTTTCTTTTTACCTGTACATGAAGTAATCTCCCAGAGTAGCAGGTTCCCTCTCCTATAAAGCTTAATATAAGATGTTCATCAGCTTTCTCAGTATAAGAACTTGTCTTTTTTGCTGACTCCTCAATATGACACTTGGGGACTATTCAACCTGGTAGAGTTATTGAAACTTCAGTGATAAAACTTAAATTCCCCAAATCTAATGACATCTTGCCCCTCACATCATGGGCTTTGTGGATATTTTTTCATGATAGATTATCCTCTCCTGATGAGGACCATTGAGAATTGGGTCTAAATGCAAAACTTCTGATTATACAAGACTTATTTTACTTGAATATAACTTTTAAAATATATTAAACATCCTTATCTTTGAGGCATACTATTTTCTGTTAGAAAAAAGTATTTAACAACCTTACTACGTACTATTATGTGAATGGGTGTTTTACACTTGCCTAGTAAATTACAGACCATTTCTTGTCAGGTCCTTAGCCATTGTATTCTTATATCTTTGCACTTTAATCCATTTGTTAAAATACATATATGTTAGCAATCTAGTATTAGAATCTATATTTCTCATTTTTATAGCATCTTTGTCTTAACTAATTCCATCTCAGGATATCTGAATTTTAGCACCATAATAAATCCTTTCCTTCAGATACATATTTTGGATCAGCAACACTGTTTTTCAAGGATTTACTCTGATCAAATGACCTTACATTATTTTTCCATCCTGCAGTTCCATTATTTAAAGTTTCAATTTGATCTCTTTGTTGGTTGTGTTTCTCACATAATTCTTGTAGTTTTCTTTGTGTTCTAACTATTTGCTTTTCTTAGTTGTGATAATTCTTATTTCTTTATCTGATAATAAGAAAAACTCCATGTCTATGGTGTTGGGTTTTGGAGATTGTTTTATTTTTTCTGTAGTGTATTGTCCCCCTGAGAACTTACTTGACCATTTCCATTTTTCTTTTTCCTTATCGCTTATTTCACATTTACTTTGACATCCATAGGGATTCTGTGGGCATGAGTCTTCCTTTCCCACTATGCGAAGCATTTACCAGGTGGTAGGTAGGGGAACTGGGGCCTTCCCTAGGGCAGATCCTAGTGTATGGTGTGATAGTAGGGCTTCTGGGTGGTTGGGCTGACTTACACTATTAACTAAATATAGTTAAATGATAATTGGTGACAATTTTTTTACCATAGCTTTATATATCTGATATGAAATTGAAAGATTTTGTTTCTTTCCTGTTCTTAATTCTGTGCTTCACTGAGATATTAATAAGTACACCAGGATATGTAAAAGAATGAGACTAAACAAGGAATTTTCTAGCTTAATAGGCAACTTCTTTTGATAGAGACTTGCCACCTACTGCCTGTGGCTATATCACAGGGATACTGAAAGAGTTCTGTTGCATCCATAGCATGGGATATAAGGAAAAAATAAATAAAAGCCATGAGGAAAAGTCAAAACAAGCGAAGCACCAAGCTGAAGCACACGACTTTGGGCAGAGGGAAAAGGGGAAGAATGGTGGGGAGGGTGGGGTGGGTAAATCCCTGGGATCACAATGATGTGAAATTTTTATATAAATAAATTTTTTAAAAAGTAGAAAAAATATCTAAAGCTAAGTAAGCAACTCATAATTTGATATGAAAGTAATTAAAAGTTTATTTCATAATTTATGTATACAAAAATCATTGTCATTCTATGTTAATTCAATCATTAGATCTTTGCAATAAAGATGACATAAGATTATAGTTAAGTGATCAGAAATTACCAGCTGAACACAATGAGATGTGTTTTACAAGACCTAATTTTTTTCAGTACTCTGTGTATATGTTTCATATAGGAAATTTTATAATATTAAGCCATTTTCAATGGTTATTTGGTATCAATAGGAAATAAAGTGTTTTAATTTTATTTCTTTATAATTCTTTAGTTTTATTATGAATAAAAACTTAAATCAATTAAGATCAGTGGTATATATGTTATTGAAGCAAATGTGATAGCCCAAAAGCATTGCTCATGACTAAGTGGAAGAAAAAGAAGTGTAATTCAATTAGAGAGAGATAATCAGATAACTTCATAGAGTATTTAAGCTTCAACATTCTGTCAACTTATTTCCATGTAAGCAAATTGATTCATAAAAAGTCACAGGGATAATAAAATGAAATTTTTTTCCAAAATTTCTTCAAAATAAAAAATAATCTTACTAATATTATACAATTTTGTTTTAAGTGGTCTCACAGGATTATGATAAAATTAAAATAGCTGAGTTGGGAGTTGGGAATGTTGGTTTTGGATCTCTGAAGGCAAGTGACAGCTAAGTTTCTAACCAACTCAACATACACATTCTATGTATTTGGGTTGAAGCTCAGTAAGAAGTTCTTTTCTAAACAGAAGAGTGGGGTGTGATATAACTGAGTAAAGTACTAAATCTGTATTAACATTATAATTGCAAATTAATATTTACTAAATTTTGACAAAGACAGAAAGTTAATTTTTTAACAATAATCACATATTGAATTACTATTTGCAATCTAGAACTACCTCCTTCAATTCTGCATAATATAATAAGTTTTTCTTTTATACACAGCATATGAAAAATACAAATTGAAGAATAATATTTCAGATGTTTCAGGCATTAGAATGACCAGTACTTCTTAAACAAAATTTATAATAGACTTATTTAAAAAATTATAGATTTTCAAGAACTTGCAAAGTTGAAAGATGCCATATACTCTTCACCTGTTTCCCCAGAGTGTTTACTAATTATGAAACTACAGTACAATATGCAAAGTAGAAAACTGACTAATGCAAATGTATGTACATAATTTTTTGCAATTTTCTTACATATAATAATCTCTGTAACTATCACCAACATCAAGATATGGAAGTATTTTACTTACAAAAAAGTTCTACTTGTATGTTTTTTCAATGTGCAAAGTAAAGAAATATTAACATTCATTTAAGACCCTATCTTCTTGTTTGTAATGTAGTGCTGAGCATTTCCTCTACCTACGCATATTCTCTCTATACATGCATATATTGAAGTCTGTATCAGAAAATTACATATTTTTCTTTTGCATATCAGGAGAGTTTGCAAAATGTAAGAAGGAAAGACTATCATATCATGTATAGTTTTGGTTTTATTCTCTGATGATCATTCTTTTAACATTTAGTATTAAAATGATATGTGTATAAAACATTTAGAAAGGATTGTTTCTAGAGGCCTATCCAGTTACTCAAGTGAATGGAAAAAAAATCTAGGGAAAGAGCTACTATCTTGGCACCTGTAAATATGCCTATTTCTACCTCAGAAAAAAAATCAAGAATACCCTTTAGTAATAGAATTGCAGAGTATTTTAATTATACTTGAAAAGAGAATTTGGAGAGAAGAGAGTAATGCATATAATTCCTTTCACGAAGACTAATAGCACAATTACTTTGTATAATAGCTAATTAATATTTCCGTAATACAGTTTGGTGAATAAACGCTAGACATGAAATTATAAGTGATAATTTATTCTATATATTTTATTTGCTTTTCAAATATTCCCAGTTGGTGGGTATGTAGACTGATGTAATATGTGTACTTAGGGTCGATCTATATTACTCTAGAATTTTGTGATATGTAAGAGATTAGGTTAGGAGGAATATAACTGTCAGGAGGAAATATTTCCCCCAAGTGTTAGATTACTTTGTAAAAAGTCATCTGTTATATAAAGAAATTCCTATTTCTTTGAAGAAAAGTATATTTGAGTAGTTCTTATATTAACATATTTCACAAAAATACATTGAAATGTAAATAATTCTCTCCTGATCCTATACCCAACCTGATCTATTTCTCCACATTGTTTACTACTTATATTTTCTTAATATTTACATTTATTTATTACTAATAACATCTATTTGTGTTTCTGAGGAAGTGCAGCTGAATTTTTCATTTTTGTCTCATTCATTTTTTTATCTTTTTGGAGATGGATAGTAAAGCTTATCATTTTTTTCCCTAAGCCATTGAATGATTAATAAAAACACCAAGTATTTTATTAAAACTTCCTTATAGAAAATATTAAGGTTTCATATAGTTTTAAGACAAAACAATCCTCTAACATATAACTTTGTGCAAATGTATGTAAAATATGGGCAATGTAGCTTTGGTATATATTTCTGCAATTTCATTGCAAGATAAGAGGGCATGAATATTTTAACACTCCCTTCCATAAACTGAGGCTATCTTTTCCACACATCCCTAATAAGTGAATCTATTGTAAAGCTTTCCAATTTTTGAAACTCAATTTTTACAAAATCTTTTTTTTAAGATGTTTCTGGCTTACTTGAGATAATGAATTTAACTTTCTGTAAATGAGGTCAGATATTCACCAATGCTTCCAATATCATTCATATTGTTTGTTATCTGTGTTTTAGCATTTCCCCTACCACCAACTTGAAGTTTATTTTTATTTTTAATCATCAAAGTTCTAAGTCTGATTTTATGGTTTATGGTAATACAATTTTAAAACTAGCTTCCAAACCTCGTTTTAATTTTCTTTATAGCAGTTGTTACTTTCTAATAGACAAACTATAATTAACATACTGCATTTATTTTTCCTTAATCAGATCCTAAATGTAATGACTATAGGGAATTTATTTCACTCTTGTGTCTTCTGAACCTATAATAGTGCTGGGCATAGAGTAATTGTTCTACAAAATATTGCTCAATATCTAATTCTAGATAAGAAATTTATAGAATATGACAAATAATGATGTAGAAATTGCATTAGAGTTAGAATATCAGTTGGGTACTATCATAATAATTAATAGTTTGTGGATCACCTAATTGAAAAATAATTGATGAGCTAGTCTAGGTAAAGATCAATGATTAGAAACCAAGTAGTAGGAGAACATCATAGCAATGTACTATCTGCCATAGAAGAAAAATAAAACAAGATTCATTGCTTGATCTTCAAAAAGACAATAATATAATGGAGTGTTCTGATTTATATCAATAGTATATTACCTTCTATATTTTCCATAGAGTAGGTACTTGATTACCAGTGGAATCCACGTAAAGGCACTAATTTTCTTTCTGCACTCTGCCTATGTGATATAACCTTGTGTTAGTTGTAAAGACTATGACACTTTAAGGGCTCCTTAGAGATAACTGAAATATGAAAAGTCTGACCTCATTAAATTTTCTAAAGGAGAATAAAGACAAAATAAAAAGAAACTGCAATAGGATAAGTTGCCAAGTTGACACTTGGGATAGGAAAGGGCCAGGATTTTGATAGAATTTGAATATACTTGCCCAGAGACAAGCTGGGCATACAAATGAGAGTAAAGGCTTGAAAATGAAGCTAGAAAGGCTTAAAGTTTGGTTATGTTATGTGGGGGAAGTAAAAGTAAAGCTTGAGTAATTTTTGTTAATGACATCATGTTCAGGGAAATGTTCATGAAAATTTTAGGTGTTCATCTCTGCAACATGTGCTGGAAAAGGCCTAAAAAAAACTGGTGCCAGAAAGGTAATGACAAGCTCCTTTATATTTCAGATGTTTTATGAAGAATTAAATAACTGGAACAAGTTTGTTCTTTACTTTTAGCAAGTCATATTCATGAAAATGGAAAAAAAAAGTATGTTTACATCTATTTTGGGTAATGACCATACAGTCATACTGAAAAAAAAAAAGTGAAGTTTGTAGAAATATTAAGAAGCAAGATGTTTAAATGCCCCTTATTAAAAAAAAAAAAAAGGCAACAACAAGTCAACAAGTGATGACATGGATGTAGATAAAAAGAAACATTTTTTTACACTGCTTTTGTGAATGTGTACTGGTCTAGCCACTATGGAAATCTTTGTGGAGGACCCTTAAACGACTAAAAATGGAGCTACCATTCGAACCAGCTGTCCCACTTTGGGGAATCTACCGAAAGGATGCAAAGCCCTAATTAAAAAAGACACCTGTCTTGGATGTTTATCGCAGCCCTATTTACAATAACCAGGAAATGGAAACAACTCAAATGCACCCAAACAGACAAATGGATCAAAAAAGTTGTGGTATATGTACACCATGGGGTATTATTTATCAATCAAAAAGGACAAGCATATCATTTGCAGCCACATAGATGGGGCTAGAAGGAATCATGCTAGTGGAAATAAGTCAGAAATAAAAAGAAATACTGGATGATCTCATTTATATGTGGGATACAGGGAAAGCAAACAAGCAAATGGACAAGAAAAATCTAAAACTGTCAGCAGAACTAAAGCACAGAGCAAGAGAGGGGGAAGGAGGAAGGGGTAAAATTGGAGGATGGGATCGGCACAAAAGATTACAATAAGGATTCAGACACTGGCAAGGTGGCAGGAAGACCTTGGGGTAGACAACAATGTAAAATAAAGTAAATATTAATTGGCAAAAAAGTAAGATGTTGTGGGTTAAATCATGCCCCACCAAAATTCACATATTAAAATTCTAGTTCCCAGTACTACAGAGTATGACCATATTTCAAAATAGCTATTGCATATGAAAAAAAATGTGCTCACACTGGAGTAAGGCAGCTCATATTTAATGAAATTAGTGTTCTTATATAAAGGGACTTTGGAAACAGATGTAGAAGAAAGTCTATGGATAGAATACCATATATGTTGATTCAGGGAAATGGTAACTATTTACAAGCCAAGGGAGAGACTGGAACAGATGTTCTTTGTGGTCATCAGAACTTTCTAACTTCTAAAAGATGAAAATTTTCTGTATGTGCAGCTACTAAATTTGTAGTTTTATGTAATAGCTTTTTAATTTGCACAACAAAATTGTATTTTCAGTTTTAAAGAAAAACATATCTTCATTGAACAATATTGTCTTATTTGGCATATGACTCCAAAAATTATTCTTATTCTTTCTATAGGTCTAGTATGTTGGGGGCTATTTTCTTATTCTTGCGAGAATGCCTAATGGCAAGTTTCTATTTTCCAAGGAATGTTTAAGTAAAAGTTCTCTTCATGTTGTTTGCAGTGAGATGTTTCTTTCAATCAGTTGCTAGTTGCTGCGTCTCAGTCAAACTCTATTCCTAGTAAACATGGCAATGCCTGAACAGGACAGCTTTAGATTTGTGGCAGGTAAGATGCAGAGTTTTTGATTCATCTACATTTCTTTGACATTAATACATTTTGAACTTTAAATAAATAAAAATTCTAACAAGTTTCTACTAGCTACAGAAGACTTGAGAAACTTGATTCATTTTCCTATTCCAGGGCATTTTGAGTGGAATAACTAACTTAAGTGTTCTGAATCAGGAAGCAGCTTAATCAATTTAATCTATTTCCTTTAAGTTTCCTTTCTATTGAAACATTTTTAAAATTTCAACAAAAGAAATAACAGGTTCATTAAAAACACGAGCAAAAGACTAATGCACAGTGGGAATGTATTTAGTTGTCAACAAATAGCACTCTATTTTATTTTTTCCCCTTTTTTATCACAATATCTTTTGGGGCTTTGTTACACTTGATTTTATGACAAACTGACATAATGCTTTATAAAACATGACTTTCAAATAAATAACAGAAGTACTCACTATTCCATATTAAATACCTTAAGTGCTTCTATATTTACATTTCAAAAGGAAGATGCCTCAGCTTCCATTGTCCCTGATTCCAGTAAGTTTTGTGATTTATAAGACAACATTTTAAGTAATACATTACTAGTCATTTTAGGTTAAAATTTTACTGGTGGAAAATATTTTGATAACTGTTTTCCAACCATGTCAAATTTAGTTGAATCTTTATACCAAACCAAAGAGAGTGCTTATTCACTTTATACTTGTTTACTTGTATATTTAATATGGATACAGATTTAACTATGAAATATTTTTATTTTTGATGAAAGTTTATTTATTGATCAGGGGAAACTAACTGGAGATGATGTCTACAAGAATTAATGTGCGGGAAGAAAAATGACTGCTACTGTAATAGTGGGTAACTGCTGAGCATGTGTTAAGGAATTCAATCCCAGCTCGACCTATATGAATACTATTAGTATTCACTGTTTACAGTGGTAGATCTAAAGTGTGGTCAAGTGAATTAAGTAATTAAAAGAAAATATGATGTGGTAAAGCACACATAGTATAATTAAAATAGTACTTTTTGATCATACTGGGAGCAGAAATCAATTTAGCCTAAGAAGGTACAAAATTAATTCATAGAATTCATGGTATTTGAGTGAATTCATAGAGTTGGAGTATTTGAGCTATGCTATTGATACAAAAGTTGAATTTTTCATATAAGGGGAGAAGTATTTGCCAAAGGGGAAAAATGCCAGGTGTTCAAGAATATTACATCTGTTCTATTCATGTCAAGGGGTTTTCAGGGGGAACGAGTAAACAATTACAAAGCAAGTTCAAGAAATAGTGGGATGTTTATTTATTTATACAATACACAAATATATCAGTGAATATAACATTCAGAAAGTGTCATGAATCAAGACAGTCTGTTCAGAGTTGTCTCTGTCTGCCTCCGAGTGTGCTCAATGGTGACTAAACTCCTTGTTTCAGGGATGGATCTTTCTGTTTGTCTTCTGAGTGATTTCCCTCTGTTATGTTCTCGGGAGAAAAAAGATCCTATGATTTGCTAGTCCAGTTCTCCATAGGTTACTATATTACTCTATGTATTCCTCCACGGCCAAATTTGAAGTTATGAGTGAAGAAAATGACTGAACTACCTAGTATTTTTCATGCTAGAGTATACCTGCTATTTTTGATCGGTTTACTATAACCAGTAAACTGTATATCAGAATGAGGTATATCATCCATTCTACTCTCAATATCTTTAAATAAATATTTGTTTTTTAATTTTACTGGGTAATAATGTGACTCAAATAATGAGATCACTATGGCAGATAAACATTTGGTGTTTGGCAGGTAGTAGGATTATACATACTTTAGTATGTCATACTGACAACACTGAGTTTTGATTTATCAAAATTATGAGATGCTATTAAAAAAAAACTCGAGTTTCATAATTATTCCAGTGCCTTAGCAATAAACTTTTCTGGGTATGTGAAGAATATGAAAAATTCAAGATATAGGGAGAGAGTATGAGACAGTTGTGGCCATCTATGTTAGTGATGAGTAATGACTAAGATCAAAATGACAGGTTTCAACTCCTATCATTGATGACAAATTTAAAATGTTCTCACAATGTCTTTTCTGCTTCTGAAGTGTTAGAGGATGGATGTTCCTTTACTGTGTGAAAACATGACTAGAGAGTGAACAAAAAAAGAGAAAAAGATAGGAGGAAACAATGTAAACTAGAATCCATAAAGTTATTTTTGTATTAGATGTATCATTTTTCAAATTAGGGAACAAAAAGAGCTACCTATTAAAAAAAAACATTTGAAGATAAGAGCTCATGCAAGGAATTTAGAAAGAAAACAGTAAGAATTGAGTTGGTAGGTTACTGTGCATGAGAGGATATCCATAAGTTGAAACTAAACTTGATAAAACTGCTATTGGAAAAATGGTCCTTAACTGTCAAAACTATGCAAGTTGGAAGTATTAAAGGAAAAATCTAATTTTAACCATAATAATAAGAAATATTGTATATGATGTATACAATATTCAGGTTTTTATATTTAATCTTTATAATATCTCTATGATACATATAATTTTATAGACATTCTATAGTTCTATAGATTAGAACATTAGGCCCAAAGAAGTTAGCCATCCATATTAATATTTCAATGTGAAAATAGAAAGGCTTAAACCTAATGCATTTATGAGACCTTATAATGTCTCTCTCAAATACTGTTTGAGAGCTGATTAGCATATGATAAAATAATCATATCATTTTTTTGTTATAGAATGAATATATCTAAAAATGGGGGTGACATTTTGTTTTGTTACAAATAATCCAAATAAAGAAGTAAATGTAGAATATCAACTTCAAAGATAAAATACTGGGCATATTAGATGAGGACAGATTTTAAAATATTGCACATATATTGGAACAAATGGTTTAGAAAGAATATAGATAAAAAAGTGACATTTATAGTCAGGAATACTGAATGACAAACTGTACTAAAAACCTGTGAAAATAACTTTAGAAAGGAATGATATATGCATTTTAACTATGTGTGATCATAAAAGCCAGAGGATCTTATCACTTGAAAAATCTACAGTAATAATAGTAAATGAAATAACACTAAGCAGAAACATAATTGCCAAAATATTTAAGGAAAAAAATGTACTTAAAAAGGGTTAGCATCCATGATATGAGACCACACACCTTTTTTGAATGAGCTCAGTTGCTTTTATAATATTTGAAAGAAACGTTTGAAAGATGTTTATAGAACAACTCATTCTTATTTCTTCTCTAAAATTTTAAAACATTATTTCATAAATCAAAGATGAACATATTCCATATTCTATACAAGGAAAATCTAAGACAGATTATTAAATGGTTAGTAAAATTTGTAAAAGAAAATGAAGCTTACTAAAAATTGCCTTGTTCTAAAATTCAAATTTATTATGTGTTTTGTTCAGTTTTGAGTTCTTTGTGGATCTTAGATATTAACCCCATTAGATACGATTTACAAATTTTTTCTCATTCCTTCGAATGTCTGCTCTTTTAATTATTCCTTTTGTTGTGTAGAACATTTTTAAATTTTATATATTTCCATTTGTTTGTCTTTGCTATTTCTCTCCTGTTGGAGTAGAATTCCCAAAGACATGAGTGAAGTTGGGATGTTTTGCCTATGTATTCTTCTGTGTAGATTATGGTTTTGCTTCATATATCCAAGTCTTTAAACCATTTGAGTTAATAAGAGAGTGGGCTAGTTTCATATTTTTGTATATGACAAACATTACCAAAACAATTTTCTCCTACTATACTCTTGACACTTTTGCTAGTGTCATTATTTATATAAGATGTTGGCCACCAGATGCAAGGTACAAGAAATGAATTTAGAGAAGAGGTTTACCCACTTGCAGCCAGGGTCAGATGGAGGTATGATCTATGACATAACTTAATTAACAAAAGAAAGGGGTATTTAGAAGACAAACAAGCTGGAGAGACAATTAATATTTTAAAGTTTAAGAGTAATTGAGGAAGGGTGAGTGTAGGTAGGTGGTTGCTATCTTTGATTTAGGGAAACCAGTGGCTATTGTAGTTTTAGAAGGTTATTGCAGTAAATTAGTTTCAAGTTTTTTAGGGATGGTTAAGGAGAGAGGTTTTCCTTATTTTGTTTGCAATGATCTTTCTGCTTTGCAAATGAAAAGTGTGGGTTTATTTCTGAACTTCCAATTCTATTCCAATGCCCTGTGCATTTGTTTCATCCAATACCATGCAGCTTTATGTCAATATTACTATATGTTACTATAGTACAGTTTAAAATCTGTGTGCATCTCCATCTATCCTCTCTCTCTCTTTCTCTCTCTCTCTTTTTTTTTTGTTTAGGATTGCTTTGAGTAAGCAGAATGTATTGTGGTTCCATATGAATTTAGAGTAATGATTGCTCCATTTCTTTAAAAAATACCATTGAAACTAAGGGATTGCATGGGACCTGACTGTCCCTTTGTGTAAACAGCCATTTAAACAATGCTAATTTTTCCAATTCCTAAACTAGGAGTCTTTTCATTACCTGTGTATTCTACTTTTAACAATGTCTTATAGTTTTCATTGTATAATAGGTCCTTCACTTCCCTTGTTCAATTTACTCTTTGATGTTTAATGCTTTTTATTTTAACTATGAATGGATTATTTTTACTTTCTCTTCTAACTTGTTTGTATATAAAAATGCAATTGATTTTTGCAAATTGATTTTGTATTGGCCACTTTTCTGAATTGACCTATTCAACTTTTTTCCAAGGAGGTCTTTAGAGTTTTCTGTGTATTATGTCATCTGCAAATAGTGCTAGTTTTCTTCCTTTCCTAATTTGGATTTTCTTTATATCTTGTTCTTTTCCTGACTGCTGTAGCTAGGGTTTCTTTAACATGTTGAATATGAGTAGTGAAAGTAGACATCTTTATTCTATACCAGATCTTAGTAAATAAGGTTTCAGTTTTTAACCTTAAAAGAATGATGGTCGCTGTGACTTGTCATATATTGCCTTAATTATGTTGATGACTATCCCTTTTATATTTAATTTTGAGAGCTATCATAAATTAATGTTGAATCTTGTCAAATGCGTCCTCTTTATTAATAGGATTATATAATTTTTATCTTTCTTTTTTAATGTGGTGAAAGTACCTTGACTGTTTCACAGATGTTGAACCATCCTTGTGTTCCTGGAATACATTATACTAGGTCATGTTGTATGATCTTTAAATATATTGGTGAATTCAGGATACTAAGAGTTTACTCAGGGTTTTTTTAAATCCATGTACATCAGGAATATTGGTATGTAATTTTTGTTTATGTTGTAATTTTGTCTGTTTTTGGTATCAGCGTATTGTTGGTGTCAGGAAATTTGTTTAGAAATGGTCCCTCATCCTCAAATTTTTGGGAAGCATTTGCCTTTAAAGCTTTGGTAGAATTCAATAGTAAAACCACCTGATAGCCCAAGTTTTGTTTTTTTGGGAGAATTCTGATCACTATTTTAATTTCCTTGCTTGTGATTTGGTGGAAAGTTCTTTATAGTAGATTATCATGATCCTCTGTAATTTTCAGATGTCTGATATAGTTTCCTTTCAATTCTTACTCTACTTATATTTTCTCCCTTCTTAGTCTACTCAAAGACTTGTCTAATATAATACCTATTATAGTTGTTTTTAAGGGACAAGTTTAACATTTAATCTGACCCAAATAAGAATTAGAAGAAAAAGGATTTTATCCTTCAAAAACATTTTGAAATGAGATTATATTGCTACTTGTGTAGTTTTGAAATTGGGAGCAAAATGGGAAGAATACTTCAACCAACAAGCCATGTTTAAAATGCAGCTTCTGCCACCCAGGTTCCCTTAAGTTCGTACCACCAACTGGTAGCAGTTACCAGTCAAAATGCAATTTAACAAGGGTTTTATTTGCAAGGGAAATTAACAAGGAAAACAGAAAGTCAAAAGCCACAAGTAACCAGTTATTTTACCCCAGTCCTGAAGGTCCCAAAGGCACATGTCTATGATGGTATCCCTATGCCCCTCCAAACCTGAGGCAGGCACTCTGCAAAGTCATCTTTCTTCAGCTTCTTCTCTTTGCTATATCTCTCTCCAGTGTTTCAAGCTGCTCCACTTCTCCAAGGTGCTTCAAACTTCTTCAACAAAATGCTGATCTCAAATCAGCTTTCCAAATCCCTGACTATCTCCAGGTACCAGCTCACTATGCCATCTTACTGTGGTACCACACTCTCCACACCCACCACTCTTCTACCTGTCACCATGGTTCCTTGCTACCTCCCGTTCACTCTTCCAGGAGGCTTCTGGCCAGCCTGATCTTTGCCTCCCCATTTCCTTCCTTCTCCCCCTCTCCTCCCCCAAAGCTCCAATTTCCCTCTACACACCCTCTAGGTGATAAATTTTCTCTTCTGGGTCCAAACCTGGAATTTGCAGCAAAGTAAAAGTACCCTTATCCTGTTTAGGACATCTTTTGCCTGTGTTTTTCAGACACAGTTAATGGCATTAATGCAAAAATTTTAATACTGCCTATATTGGGGTTCCAACTTTAATACTGCTGATATTGGGGTTCAGGTTTCAGTTTGTCTTATAGGAAAATGAAGTCATATCTTTGAGTTTTATTATATGTGAACAAAAATGTCTAGATTAACATATAGTTTAGCAGAAACTGTGCCCTTTGTAGCTAGTAATGAAAATAGAACAATCACAAGCACTTTCTCTTAGATCAGAGGCTAATAAAACATGTCAGTTAACCAGGCTCCCATGTTCACATATCTTAATGGGATGCAGCCATACCTATTAATTCATTGTTTTTAACTAGATGAGTGGTTGTGATACAAATGGTTTGAGCTATAAAACCCAAAATACTTTAAGAAAAAGTTTGTCAGTCTCAATCCTAGATAACTGAATAATTTTCAGATAAAATCACTTATTAATAGTACCCTCATTGATCATAAAAGAATATCTACAGTCTTGATAGAAAATTTTTCCCTTTATGTGTAGGTCTGTTTATGTCTATAGATTTAGCAAGAATTAGAGTCAGTGGCAACATAAACCTATTAAGCATAGTGCCCCCAAATAGCTGACACTAAATTAATTCTAGTCTAAACATTCTAGCATTTTTTTTTACATTAATGTAATTTTAAAAGACTTTGCAATTTTTTCTTTTGTCTATAGGCTAGAAAACCAAGTAAAAGTCACTTATCTATATTTTTCCAGTAATATCAATAGACTTGGGTGATATTATCTCTTCTTGACAAGTAGCAGATTATCTAAATTTCCTGGCCTGCTAGCAAGTCACCTGACTTACCTTCTGGGATGCTGGCCTCAAGAAACTAGGTGTTAGAACTTGAAGATATTGCAAGTATTAGCTATGCATAGAAAATATAGTAGTTTTTATTTGTAATAGACTTATTACTCAATTCATCTATTACTAAACATGACACTCCAGGCATAGACTTAGTTCTTGCTTTATCATTTTGAGTAGTTATATCCTAGTACAGGAGATTAAGTTTTTTGTAATTAAGTGAAAAACAAAAATATCCTGTAAAGGACTCTAAATAGTTATCATCAAAATCTAATGACTCAGTGAAAATAACATAATTTTAAAATGATTTTTTTTTGGTTGAAGTGTATTTTACCAGATTGACTATTAGAACTAGGTTAAAATAGATGTTCCAAATACCATAAGAAAAACAGAGTTTTGGCTTATGGACAGAATCACAAATAATTACAAATACATTTCCATTACCTACTCAGTTCTTGGAAATTAATTAGAATTTCTGGAAACTATTCTTCCATATTTTGTGATGGCTAGCTAATTTTATAAAATAGTTTGCTTCTGCACTAGACTGAACCTTGAGAATCCACTTAGTTATGTCACAAGGTATGACAGTAGTCTAAATGATAATTATTTCAATTCTGATACTTACACTCCTGATTCTATTCCTTGAAATAATACTGACCAGGTCCATCCTTCATATAAGGCTCTGAGATGACCCTTCATTAAAAATTAGTTTTTGGTTTGGAATTGAAGCAAACGTCAGAGGAAGGCAGAAACCATGTGTTTGATCACAGGATGAAATGTGCATGAGCAATTTATTATGGTAACCAACAAAATCAGAATCTATAGTGAAATCTTCTATTATAGGACAATTTATAAATGTTTCATGTAACCATTTAATTTTCAATGTAGCAGAGATAAAAAAATCTTAATTTATATTTATAGAACTATTTTTCTTGAGAAATGAAAAGATCCCGTTACTTTGTATACTGTTATACTTCTGCCATTATTATATAGACTCAATCATCCATATTAAAGCTTTTACTCAAAAGGCTTGTCACATCATCCATATAAATTGTAAGTTTTAAACAAATTAAGTACATTTTCACAGATAACAATGAGGTTTAGGTCTTTGGAAATTCTTGTATACAGTAACTTTAATGAAGAAGTAGCAAAACCCACCTATAATTTCTTTTCCACCAAAGGTATAAATATTCTGTAACATAAATCTAAGAATCATGCTTTCTGCCTTCCTAATCTGTACTGTGATCAGTGTTTCAGTAGTTTACCCTACTTAGGCAATATCAGATAGGTAAACATTACCTGATAGTATATTTGATTGAATTTTATCCAAGGTCTTAAAATTAACGACTTTGAAAAAATGTTTGGCTGATATAATACTGAATAAAATTATTAAATATTTTAAGTATGGTTTGATTTAATACAAACTATAAGCATATATTTTTCAGTCTTGGAGATGATTTAAAAAGAACATTAACTCATAAACAGTGTCAGAAGCTTAAGAAGCTCAGAATAACTTGTATCTTCATGAAAAAATTCAAACAAACTTGCATTATAGTCCAAACTAATAAAGTCTGAAAGGACCTAGTTAATTGGTTTGTTTTGAAATAAAATTTTCAAGCCATCTGTTTGATCTAAGAATTCATCTTACTGACTGAATTTGCATTGTTATATAAAAATGCTGCTAAAGAGGAATTTTAAAAGGCAAACACATTTACAGTATTAGTGGTTCCATTAAAATTATTATTCCTGACAACTGGAAAGGATATTATATTTATGTAAACAAGTGTTATCAATCCAAAACAATATAATACAGATGCTAAAAGTTAGGAGGTTTTATAAGCTTTTTCAATCCTTCAGAGATAAGAAAATATTTCACTCTTAATGAAAGGTAAGTGCTTCTTTAGTTCTTTAGTTTGAGCGATGGGTCAAGACCAGCAGAAAACATATTTGTATCATCCAGTAAATATTCAGAATATTACATATGATTCATAGTCATTGCTGCCACCAGTGGAGGATACTTTATTCAAATCCAAACCACAGATATCCTAGAACCAGAAACAAAGAATTAAGTTCTGTTGTTCGTTCTTGTTGCCTTTAGAGATTAAAAATGAAAAAACACAAACAATAAAATAAAATCAATCATAGTCCGTAAGGTGCAATTTTTAGGCAATTTTATTGGTTCTTTTAATCAAATTCATTTGGGCAAACTGAAGAAATCTTTTCAAATTTTAGATGTTCTTTTCAAAGATTTTAAAAAGTACTATCATAAAATAAATACATATGACAAAGATAAAATGAAAGACAGAGAAGTGGAATAGTAAATCTAGTTCAGAGAGGAATTTGAAATCCTGATCAATTATAGGCATAAAAATAGTGAGATAAGATGACTAATACAGCTCTAGTTCATGATTCATAATTAAACCAAACTATGAAGTTTGAGGTTATTGTTCTTATCCGACATAAGTCTATAACATAATTCTACTTGTCAGGGCTTCATTGTTTAAAAGTCACTAAACTAAGCACAGCTGAATTTTCTTTAGATGAAATTATTTTCAGGGCATTTGTTAAACATTTCCTCTCACGACACCAACAGGTCATGTCTTCCTGTTGTCTTAATTCAGAATTTGATTATTTTTTCTTAGCACTTAAGAGATATAAATCACTATACTTGTACTGAAATATAATACATACCTTTTTGTCTTTATGGAAGTAGAAATTATTGGGGAATTTTATTATGCAAAAAAACAAATAACATGTTTGCAAGTAGTACCAAGATCTTCCTGAGAGAGAAATTTATGGTGGGGAATAAGGCTGCTAACTCTAAATAAAGTGCTTAGGCATAACCTTTCAGAGAGAGGAACATAAGGATAAGAAGAATTTAAGGATAAATAGTCAGATGAAGAATAATATGAGGGGAAAGTTTTCAAGATACAGAGAGCACTTACAAATGTGCATTTTGTCTGGCATATGAAAAAGCTAACAGAATGTGACTGAATGTATGAATAAATGTATGTCTTGATAAAAAAAAATAAAATGGAACTGCCCTAAATATCTTCTGTGCTTGACCTTTTTATGCTGTCCTCCCCACCAACTTCCAATAACTACTGATCATTTTACTGACTATATAGTTTCTCCTTTTCAAGAATGTCATTTTTATTAATTGGAAACAATCAGTATGTGGCTTTATTTGATTGAGTTTTGCTAATTAGTAATACTTAAGCTTCCATGCATTTTTGCAATTTTTATAGTTCATTTCTTTTAAGTGTTGAATAATATTTCATTGTGTGATGGTACCAAGATATATAATTTTATTTTTTTATTTATCCACATATCTACTGAAGGGTATCTTGGTCACTGTCAAATTTTGGAAATTTTGCAATTTCTATTGTTGAGTAAAGAATAGTGCTTAAAGAAATATTTAACTGCCCCAAACCAAGATGGTTATCTGAGGTCTTTATGTTGAGTAAAGAGTATTGATTAAAAAATATGTAGCTACCCCAAACTTAAAGAAATATAAACTGCCCCAAATCAAATGGTTATCTGAGTTTTGTCACAAGATCTTACCGCATGCTGGAATCATTGGGAAAGTACCGCATGCTGGAATCATTGGGAAAGTAACTATGTCAAAAAATATCGGTATAAAAACTTACCCAGCGCTGTCAAAAATGTATATAAGTGATGTATATACAGAGATGTGAAATTTATATATATATATAATTTAAAAAATAAATTGGAATTTACCTTACATTTTAAGGTAAATTAATTCATTATTAAAAAAATGTATATAAGCCTCTTGCTATCTAGAAACGGGGTCCTTCCCTCCAAGAAATTACTGCTGTGTCAGTAAATCTCAGGGTCAAACCTCAGCTCGAGCTGACAATTATAAAAGGCTTTTTGCTCTTGCATCTCTGGTGGTCTTGTGTCTTATGTGAGCCGAAGAGGATTCCAACCGTAACACTATAACATGTGCAGGTTTTTGTTTGGCTATGAGTTCTTAGTTATGGAGTCATATCAAGGACACAATTGCCAGATAGTACAGTAAAAGTATGTGTGATTTAATAATACTATCTTCCAAAGTGGTTGTGTCATTTTGCATTTGCTTCAGCAATGAATGATGGTGTCTATAAATTTGATAAAATGGCTAAGAATAATAAAGTCATGTTGTGGTAAGGGCAGTTTCCCAGTTTTGTTATTGAGGTATAGCTATATAAGGGGTCCCTGGCTTTGTGAGGGAAACTGGGTGAAATGTATATTGAGTCTTCCTGTATTACTTCTACAATTTCTTATCAATATATTCTTATTTCTAGAAGAATTCTTTGGTAATATAATTTTGGATCATATAGATGTAATCAAAAAATGCAAATTGGCTGACTTCTTTCTACCATTGGGCTCCAACACTTAGTCTTTGTCTTTTGCTCTCTAATTGTTAAAATGAATTATATGAATACTGAAAAATACAGAATTTAATGATTAATTTCCAAGATGTAGGTAGTCCTTACATTAATAGGCATTGGATACAAAAATTATTTTGAAATCCCTCTTGTGGAAATTCTAAGGTACTCTCTAAAAATCCCTAAGCTAGATATTATAATGCATTTTACTAATGCAGAGTAAGACTTAAGTTATATAGTACAAGGCTAATTAATAATAAAGTTGAGGCATAACCTGAATTCTAGAATCTTTTTTCTTTTTTTTTTTGAGTAAATAGAGCAATATGCTGTGTTTTAGTTCTTTATTATGTTTGAAAAGGGAAAGTGCTGCCACTGAGAACTGCTTTTAATTGCTTATCACTTGCTATTTACTTTAGCTAATCTGAAGCATTAGTTCCCCTATGGGGAAAATTAAAATTTATAAGATACTGTAAAGATCCTGTCAATTTATCCTATTTCTGGAAAGTATAAACTTACTTCTAACTATCCTTCTGCATAAATTAACTTCAGACAGCATGTAAGTGTTCATTAATTTGCATTATGCATGCTTATATTTTTGTATTAAATATTTTTCTTGATTTTTGTTTTCTCTTGCATAAATAGAAATAAACCTAGACACCTAACTTTATACATTTTTGATGACACAGCAAGTTTTATGACCTATTTTTATATAATTAGTTCAAGATTAAAATTTAAATTGTGTGGACTTGAAATTAATTACTTTGGCACACTGTCAGTGACTAATTTAACATTAGTAATGACAGGGAGTCACTAAATAATATCCTCCAGATATTACTACATACACTATTTATTGTATTCACCTGGAAGTTGAGCATTTAAGATAAAATGAGTGGCAAAGGGGTTATCTACCTTCATAATTCTAACTGTTGCTGGGATTTTTGCTATATCACTGTTAGAAGTAAGTTTGATTCCATGTTTTAAACTGTATATTGGAAATTATACATATTATTCATATATATAACATATATATGAATCTGCTTTTAGGCTTTTTTTAAAAGAGACTGTCTCAATATGTTGCCTAGGGTTGTCTCAAACTCGCAGAATCAAGTGAGCCCCAGATTCAGCCTCCCAGGTAGCTGGGATTACAGGCATGTGCCACCATGCCCAGCTAAGCTGACTTTTCAAACATGCTTAACTAAACTTATATAGGAGAAATATAGTAAAATATATATCATTTAAACTGAGGCCATAGATTCAAGCATAAAGTATTTTTATAATGCAATTTTATTTATTAGGTCTTTCAAGATACAAATATACTTTACCTATCATTTTGAACATGACTTGGAAACCCAAGTTAAGACACTTTAAAAAGTAGCTAAGATATGCTTGAATGAGGTATCTGGAGTATATGGTAGAGAAAAACTGAGAGCTAGTCTTTGAAATAAAGTCTAACCAAAATCCCTTATAGTTCATGGGGCCCTAGGATTTAAAGTGGCTATAATATGATAAGAAAAGTTTTACTCTTTTTTTTTTTTTTTGAGACTAGGTCTCGCTATTTTTGCCCGTGGAACCGCAGGCTCCCGTTGCCCGGGGTACCACAGACTCAAGCCATCCCCAGCCTCAACTTCCCAGGTAGCTGGGATTACAGGTGTGCACCACCACACCACGCCCAGGTATTTTTTTGGAACTAGGTCTCACTACAGGTCCCAGGAGGGACTCGAACCGCAATCCCTAGCCCCGGCCGCTTCATAGACTGAAGCTTACAGGCAGTTTTGCTCTTTTATATAAAAATATAATATTTGCAATCCCAATTGTATAATGTAATTTATTTGCACACTGGTGATTACAGAACGAATTATAGTTTGATTATAAGGGTCTATATGAGTGTGAGATGTGATATTCTGACATGAATGGATTTATGCAGAAAACAAAACTTCCTCAAGACTAATGAATAAAAATGAATGTAATATATCCAATCTAAGATGCTTAGCAAATATATTACATATTAATTATGTTATCTCATTTGAATAATAACTGTAAATATTAAGTTCAGAGTTAGGATATATAATTCATTTTTAAAAAGCCCTTTATTAGTTTTCAAAACAATATAACTTTCCTTCTACTCTTTACATAGCCTAAATTCATAGTTGTCTTATTTGTGTTGCATTATTGAATTTAATATTTGCAAGTTTTTAATATGTATGTACTTGCTTTATTATATTCTAAGAGTTATATTGTAGCCTATCAGTAAGAATTGTAGAGCAAAAGATCAGCTTTATCATTTACAGCATTGTTTATATGCTGTTTTTATTTAAATGTTCATTCTGAATGCTAGTGAAAAATATAGATTGCTGGAGTATTAATACTTTTTCTCTCATTAGCTTTGGAGTATGAATTCTAATGCAATTTTGCTTGTTGATGTTAATTTTGTTTTAATATGCAAAGATTAGAATTTTGAGGAAGATTTATTATATCCCATAGAAATAATTCATGCATATTTCACTAATTACATTCTATATAATATACATCTTACATGTATATATAAACACACATGACCTCTTAGTTTAAGTGTATCTTTCTTTGTCGACTAAAGGAAGAAACATAAAAACAAAGTCTATCAATTTCCCTTGGTAAGGTACTTCTGGTATGTTTATAGGAGCTTTCATAGAAATGTTTGAATAACATAGCAAATATAAAGTAAAAATGGTGATCTAAAAGGACAACCTCGAGCTCTGTTCTCTATGTAGTATGGCAAGTCAAAAACAACGTAATGACTGCAGAAGAGCATCCAGTAGCTCTAAGACAGCATCTTTGTACAGCATAGATACCAACCAAAGCACACAGTTGAGCATGGTGACAAGGGAAAGATGGGAAAAGACTTTCTGTGGGATTAATGTGATTGGAGATTCCTCATTAAATATCAGAAAGAAAATAGACCTTTCCTCTAGATCTTAGGCATCTTATTGTGATTCAGATATTCCTATAAAAAAGATATATAGATATTCCTATAAAAAAAGGACAAATGTCATTGTTGCTGTTAACTGTCATTGACTCAGTCAGTGACAGACATTCCCTAGGGCAGGTAACCCATGATCACAATTTGCACTAATGGTTTTCATCATGTCATTTCTGATAAACTAAAAATGTAGTCTGTAACTAGACATTTAAAAAATTCTAAGACAAGATTATGCTGTAAAATAAGAGATATTTGACTTTGAATTAATGTCTTCTGTGTTGTCGATATGTTGCATCACTCTAGCTTGCATTGTTTTACATATGGGTGAGTGCTGATCTCTATGTAATAAAGTATAACTTATGAAACTTCAAGAAGGCTGAGGTACATCTATATGAAATCCTAAACTAAAATGTAACAATCATATCTATTTTAGTTGTTTATATTCTTTATCAGTCATGTGCCAAGATAGTTGAAATAACTGTACAATCAGGTACATGTATTAATATTATAATATTATAATGTGGAAGCAAATAAGTTATTTGGAAAACACACTTCATTTTCAGTATTCATAATGCTTAGTTTTAGACTTGAAAGATTAAATGATTTAAAATATTATGCAGATCTGGTTTGAATTTTTGAGAGGAATAATACATATGCCACCCAAATATACTAGCAGGGAAAAAGTCCATCTTAAGAGGTCATCATTTAAATTTCTTTCGTTTTTTTTCCCAAAATTTTATCTTTCTGAGGACTTAGAATATTAACAAGGGATGGATGGAGAACCCAGTTGTACTAAAGTTTTTGTATCAAAATAAAAATCAACACTTATGTTTTCCTTCAAATAAGTAAGACTTTCTAAAGACAGCATGGTATACACTCCCGAAGTGTGGACCCATGATAGCGGTCATCAGCTGCAGACCTACTGGGACTTGATAAAGTTTTATTCTTTTGATATTGTCTGCATTTTCAGACTCTACAACAGCTGCTCTTTTTTAGGAACATGCATTCATGCAATATTCTTGTCTTGAGATTACTTGTGTGCACATGTAAGTGCAGTGACACCAAATTGAAAATTCTTTTTTAGAGCGTTACCCTTGTGGCACAGCAATAAATAGAGGACTCTGGTTGATGCTCAACACAGTATAAATTATCTTGTAGGCATGATATATCCCTAATAAGTTGTATATTTGGACAAATAAATAATCATACTGATACTTTCTGGGTTGTAAGTTATGACAAAAATAGCTCCAAATTAAAGAATCTTGATAAGTCACTTACCATTTTTGCTTCCAATTTAAGTGAAACATAGTAGATAAAATATTTGTCTTTACTTAGAAGCTTCAAGTACCATCATTTCCAAGATAAAACCTAGAAATAAAACTCTCTAAGACTTAGTAAACTGAACTAATAGGTAAGAATAAAATAGGTAATAAAAACTCTTAAGAGAAGTGATTGAGCTGAATTTCAGTTGATACTGTTTTTCCTTTTACAAAATGATAAATATCTAAATTATTAGATTTTAGTTCTGAAATCCTGTTCTTGAAATATGTTAACAAACTGTGCTTTTTAAATCTTTTTTCTCTTTAAGTTCTCTCTTCCTTCTGAAATAGAATCAAATCACATTTTTCTACCTTCTGCACAACTTAGGACAGTTGCTCCAATCATGTGTTATTAAGTTATAGATAAAAACAATAAATAATAATTCTATTATGTTTTAAAATAACTCCTGATTGAATTTACAGTGATAAAAAGGTGTCAATTATGTGATTTATTTTGAGTTAATGATGTGTACTTTTTCACTCAGTGATATGCCATATATTGGTACATACATGAATGCAATTTTTACTGCACATCATGAGTATGCCATTTTTTATGCTCACCATTTTCACTGGTGAACATATGATAAATCTTTGATAGAACTGTTTTCTCATAGGAATTTACTATTTTACCCTTCCTAAACTGTTACCATTTTATAATACAGGTTTTTATCATATGCACATATAAATATATATCTTTTTTAAAATATGGCAAAACATCCTAAAATATTTCAAGAACTGCCCAACTAAGGTTTCTGAAAAACTAATTTTTGATTGTGTTATTTGGCTAGTGGATTTTATAGGCTAATATTTGCAGGATTTTAATTCATATTCATGAATATTTTTCTGTTTTTTGCACTTGCAATTGTGGATTTTTTTTTTTTTTTGGTTATATAGATTAACATTATTAACAAAAGTTTCATTTTTGATTTAATTATAGCATTGGCTACAGTTTTTATTACATCTTTAAATATGTCAGCTTCTTCAAGAAGTTTTTTAGAATTCTCTTGTGAAAGGTTTGTGCATAGTAGAATTTGCTTTTGGAAAGATAAACGTTGTCTTTGATATATGTCTCCTTGTCTCTTCTCCTTTTTTGTATTAAGTATTTGCTTCACATGCTACTTTGCAACAGCCAGGACATCCTATGAGCCACCTTTCTGCCAGCTCTATACCACAGGACCACCTGTCTACTCTGCAGACTTTTTCTGAGACCTGAGGCTAAGGTGTCTACTGCTGATGGGCTCCCACTAGTTCACTACAGTTCACTGTTAACAGCTCTTGTTTGTGATTCTGCATAAGTTAGAGGTATTTCTAGTTTTGTTAGAGATGGATCCAAAAGTTCTGCATTTGTTTGGGTATAAAGAAATTCAGAAACTTCTCTTTGACATTAAGAATAGCTTGTTAGGGATTGAGTTGCTTCCCCAAATTCATTTTTTTTTAAAGATGTAACACACCCAATATATATTCTTAGGGAGGTCTTTAGGAAAGCAATTAGTTTTATATGATTTCCTAAGGGTTGGGCCCTAATCTGATAGTTTTAGAGTCTTTAAAAAAATGAAATTGAAACCAGACCTCAATGTCAACCTTCCCAATGTTCATGTAAAGTTATTGTCTTCCAGTCAGGAAGAGAGGCCTCCTCAGAAACTGACAGCACTTTCATTTTGTACTTTTCAGTTTCTGGAATATGAGAAAATATATTTTTGTTGTTATTTAGCCACTCAGTGTTGTGTGTTCCGATGGCATTTCAGTAAGAGATTTTGGTGAAACATTCAGCAACACATGGCAATTCTGTGCCCATTATACTTTTTTGAGACTCCATTTTGTCTCTAATTTATATACTCTTTAATTAATATTTTATTTTTTCTCATTTTTAATTAAACTTTGGACTCAGGGCAGTTTCATGCTGTGCTAGTCTTGTATAGCACTGTCACCTAGCAGAGAGATGAATACAAAATTGAAAAGCTTGTACCTTGTACACTTTGGCATTTTGAATAACCGAACAACTAGGAAATGTCTCTGGAAAATTTTGTACTTCACATAAAATTTTAAGTGGATTATTTGATAACTCAAAATATTTAAAAGTTAACTAAATTAGATTTTGACTAGGACAGTTCTTCAAGATGACTATTAGAATCAACTTTTTAAATCTTACTTTCATCACACAACTAGTAAAGTTTTCATGGCAATAAAAAGGATAAAATGCATTTGAATCTTTGAAAATGGAACATTTGTTCAAGAATAATACATACATTTCAATTAATAGATAGCCTAGTTTACTTTTGATGGAAAACTGTACCTAGGTATTCGTTGTGCTAGAATGATTTAAAAAATATTGCCATTATATTCAGTTTCCAATTAATAATCTTGCATTTAAGTTAAGTGTAAAATCTGTATTTGGTCCTAAGTGGACACAGATAGAATTTTGAAGGCATACATAAACAAATACCAAATTTATAAGAAATTAAATAAATTGTCCTTGGGTAAAATAATGACCGAATTTCCATAAGTTATTACAAGTTGACATCAGCCTGCTGGTTTTAACATGTAGGACCTGTTTTTTTAGCTGCTGAGTTGAAAATTAGTGTTGGCAGACAAAAAAAGCTGATTTCATTTCAGGAATACAACTGAATGCTAATTATAAAAATGGATTTAAATTTACCAGTGGGAACATTTTTCAAAAGCCTTATGGAAAGAACCGCTAGACAATACTCAATTAATTAAGACACCAAGAGAAGTCTTTTTTTCATTTTATTAGTTTAATGTTACTTACAGTGAAGATAAAGCCAGAAAGTTTGACTTCATTTTCTGCATTTCTATTTTCACCTTTTTCAAACAGTAAATACTGCTCTTACACAATGGTTGATGGCATTTTGACTGTGCCTCCCCGGCTTTTAGCACACAACATCTTAGGACAAAACAGAGGAAGATTATTTTGGTAGGTTAAACAGGAAGCTTTTTGCTTCCAGTAGCATAAATCATAGATACAATGAAATAAACACAGGTAGACATTTACTTGTTTTCTTTCTACTGTTTTTACTGACTGCTGATTCATGCTATAAATGAAAAAAAAAAAGTAAGGCATATAAAGAAATGACTGACCAAAGGGTAATTGTTTTAAAGTCTTTTGTTCACAGATTTATTCATGTAATTTGTAATGTATTTCTTTATTACCATTAATGGTCATTGACTTGCATTTCAATCACTAAATTTTAACTCTCAATTCCCTATCCTATCTTTACCCCAACATGTTATTAAAATTGTTAGACATCTATAGGAAAAACTCATTGTTGGTTCCTTTCTGCATAGCCATTTGTTATATGCTAGTGTTTCTCATATTTCAGGAAATTAAGTAAATGCTTGGCCAAAAAAAACCACTTTTGATTAATTTTTAATGACATTTCACAAGAAGGAGTAAATGGAGAAAAACGCACAAAAACTGTCACAAATGAAAGCAACCAATCCACCAACCTCTGGGATTTAAAAAAAAATCTACTTCTAATTCAATCAGTCTTTGATTTTTAAACATGATTCTTTCTCAAACTGTTGGAATATAAATGGAGAGTGGAGTTCTAGTACTTTCTTTTTCTCAGGAGGAGGGCAGTTGGCAGTGAAAACTCATGCAGTTTTCAGTGATTTATTTAGACAAAATCTACTGAAGAAACTTTAATATTAATGCCACTTACCACAACTTTTAGAGAAAAGAAATTAGATTGAATGGCAAAGTGTTACTTTATCAGAGTACTGTCAAGAACAAAAGATCCTTAGGGGGTTATGAATTTGGGAACATCCTATCTTTGAATTTCAACATGAAATGCTACAGCAAAATGGGAAGAAATCTGGAATAAATGCTGACAGTATAAATTTACCAATTTTATATAAAACAGAAGAAATAAAAGAGCACATTAACATCAAATATGAAAAAAAAATGTGAGGGGAATTGATAGTTATTCATTGAATGACTAAAATGTTAATAGAGTTTTATATACTATTATATATATTGGCAATCTTTTGAAATTGGAGAAGGGTAGTAGGCTTAGACTTCAATTGATAATATTACTGACTTGTTGAACAAGGAGTGAGCTGGTCATTTGCTTAATGACCTATCTATCAGTAGCAGTGAGCAGATAAGTTTGGAAAGCAAGATTTACCTGAGTATTCTTTGCAAGGGTATGGAATGTGTTCTACATTATGTTCAGAAAGTATCTGGAACTAATATAAGTACATCTGAATATACTTTCAAAGTAGTAAGAGTATTGGGAGTATCTGCCTGTGAATCCAACTTGAATGTAGCAGCATCATGAACAATCCACAGACATTGGAATATAATGGTAAGGGGGGGGGGGTGGAATCTGTTGTTGGTCTCCTGAAATTTGCAGGTAGGTTTAGAAAAATATCTGTACTGTGAAAGGGTTAAATTGCATGGAGTTAAAGTCCCTTTCAAAATTTTGTTTCATTAAAATATAATGGGGTTAATTTTGTACAATTAGACATCATTATTAGCTATGTTTTGTTTGTGTTACTACTGTAGTATTTATAAAAAAAAAAGAGCTTATTGACTTTGTTCACAATAGTTTTTATGTGGCTACCTAATGCTTTCTGAGACCGGTGTAGCACTCGGTGGGAACTTTTTTGGAAATTCGCCATTGGTCATAGCCAAATTAAAATCTGAAGATTTTAATTAAATCAATCCTCTGAGAAATATTGCACCTCCTCTAAAGGGAACAAAAATATCTTTAGATTCCCCTTGGTTTCTAATTTTCCAGGCAGCAATTTATTATTTCAATGAGACTATCTGACTGGAGTGAAAATCAGTTGAGATTCAGCAAACATTGACCAAGAACATTTAACTCTACGTGCTAATTACATTATAATCTTCATGGTCATTCATTTTCTTTTCTAAGACTATTTAAAAGTATATGAGCTCATTTTCTCTGACATACAGAGTTATAAAATGTATGATAGATCACTCCATTTTATTGTAAAAGACAGTTTTTTTCTTTTTCAGACTTATGATATTTGGCTTTCTGTATGTCACTAATGGTTTATTCTTAATTACCTTTCAGTTAATCTCCATTTCTTAATGATCAAGGTGGACTTTTTTCAACTACAATCTTCTAGCCCACTCTAGTTTTTGCAGTTTTTCTATCTTTCATGTCTCTATTGATAATTCTTAAACAAAAACATACTTTTAAGATAGCTCTTCTTTATCAGATCATTGGATTATTATTTTTACAGTCAGTGATTATAGTTACTTACAGAGGTGCAATTTTTTTTCACAATACTTAAATTTTTAAGGAATAATGATAGGTTCACCATAAAATTAAGCAGAAACAGAGTTCGGGTGTACCGTCTACCCACTTTCTCATGCATGTCACCTTTTTAATTGTAAATATCCCCATCAGAGTGGTATGTCTGTTACAACTGATGAGCCTAAATTGACACATCAAAGTTATTCAATATCCATATTTATATTAGGTTTTCCACAATTGTATAATGACATCATCACCATGTTTTCATATGAATAATGTCTCTTTTATCTAAGAATGTTCTGTGCTTTACTCTCTCTTCATCCCCCTTCTGATTTGTTTTCACTGTATCAATTTTGCTCTTTACTAAAATATAATTAGTTGGAATGGATATAGCACATCATCATTCAATCTGGAATTTTTTTTTACCTGCTAATATACATTCAAAATTTTTCATAACTTGATAGTTCCTTTTGAGTTAGCCGCTATTTCATTGTCTACATGAAACCTAATCTATATATGTATTTTCAATCAAAAATGTATTTATCATTTTCAAGTTTTAAAATTATGACTAAAATGATTGTAAAACATAGGCTGAAGATTTTTGTGTAGACATAGTTTTCAAGAAATTTCTATAAATATGAAGAGTTGCCAGATCATAAAGTTTTTTTTTTCCCATTTTCTGTTTTGAGATTTTTTCCCCCAACACTATCCTTTATGTCCCATTTTACTTTTTCCTTCCTGCTTCAGTCTCAGAAGTCCCACTTCAGTAGAGTCCACAAGTTTTAAAAGTATTCTGCTTTGCTGAATCATCAGTTTTGTGCATATCCAGTATTTGTCTTTATAAGTCTAACTTACTTCCCTGCACATAAATCCCTTGGACTCTTTCCAATTTACTTTTTTATGACTGGATTTCCCCTTTTTGATGGCTATTTTATAGTCCATGTGTGAATATACCACATCTTCTTGATCCAGTGGTCTGTTGGTGGGCATGGTGGATGCTTCCAGATTGTTGATGTTGTAAATAATCTTGCAATAAAAATAGGAGTGCATAATAGGTCTTTGTTTCAGGTCTCAACAAGTTTTTGTAAAAATTTTTTCTTATTTTTCCTATTTTGGGATTCCCATGACATAGTTGTTACTCTTTAGGCATAGCTCTTCTGTTTTCATTTTTACTCATTATTTCCTTTTTCTTTTTGTGTGTTCTCCACCATTGTACTTTCAAGCTACTAATTCTCTTGATTACTTACATTTGTCTACTTTTTAGGCACATTGTATTTTGTAATTTGATCATAGTGATATTTAGATCCATTTAATTTTAAGGATAACTTTTTGATAATTAGTATTCCATTTTCCATAATTTATGATTTCCTTTCTTTTCTTTTTCTTCTTGTGCAAGCAGAGTTCTATTTCTTACCTAAGCTCACCATGCATATTCTGCAGTTTTGCTAATTTGTGACTTCTCTGCATTTTTTGTTTTCGTTTTGCTCAGAATTTATGAAATTTTCTCTTTGTTTTTAGTTTTTAGACTATAACGGTGAGTTTTCTTTTTCAAATAAATTGGTTTTATACCCCTTCTACAAGAAGCTTTGTACAAACCTAGCTTTTCTATCCAGGATCTATAGGTGTTTATGATTTAACAGACAAATGCCTTTGTGCCTGTTTAAATGGCCAGGGCACCTGTGTCTATAAGAGGTAATTGGTAGGAAGAAATATGAGCAGTATGGAATTAAAGATCACAATCAGAGTCTGGCAAGGGTGAAGATGTTGGTCTTACCTCTTGTACATATTTATAAGACAGATTCAACCTCTGATTGATAAATGGACAATTACCTCATACATCAGGAGCAATGGTGTAGTGGAAAGGAGTGCAAAAACTTTAATCAAACTGTGATACATAGCAATTTAAGCCAAGAGAGGAACAGTCATGGGGCCCCATGCCGTTGTTAAGTCAAAGGCACATTCTCAATGAGAAATGTAAATGGTGGGCACTACATTGGAGAAGGAAGTTTATGGGGTTGGTGTTCAGGACAGAAAGTGCCTCGTTGTAGAATATTGGGGTAAAGATGTAGAGTGATAATTATTGGCATCTATCTGAGACTCCTATTCTGAGAATTTGAACCACCCATGAGAGACAGATTCAGTCACTGTGTCTCTTCATGAAAGATGCCACTATTTGCAGTCTAAGACTGTGGTGTGTGAAATACCTATTTTATCCCCTTCCAAGTCCAAAACCAAGACAACTAAATTCTCTCAATAACTGGGGCATAAATATTTGGATTTAATTAGTTAAAGCAGTAAGTATACCAAAATGAGTATACTCAAATATTCTATACTCAAAAAGCAAGAAGAATAGCTCCTAGTATACAGGCCTGTCTCATCTATAGTTCTCACCAAGCCCTGCATCTCTGTTTAACCACAGCCTAGAAGTTCAGGCTGACATGAAATTGTATGAGACATGTTGGCTAAGGTTTTGCTCTGAAAGAGGGGATCATTATGAATCACTACCACACAACTCAGGTTATCCACAGTACAGTAAAAAGGTATAACTTAGATACAAGATTTCATTTAGTTTTGCCAAACTACCCTCTAAAGTGGCTGTATCATTTTATATTCTCATTAACAAAGAGTTTGTTGCCTGCACTATATCATCACCAGTCCTTGGTAAAGGTAGTGTTGTAGATCTTGATCATTCTTGACTATGATGAATTTCTTTTTTGGTACCTCATTGCTATTGTTATTTTCATTTCCCTGATGATATCTGATTGAAAGCATCATATACCTGTTTGTTGTTGTGTGGTCTTTATTAGTAAGGTATCTGTTCAGTTTTTTTATCCATTTTTTAAGCTGATTGGTTGTTTCCTTAACTGATTTTCAAGTGTTAGCTGATTTTTTTTTATACCAGTCTTTTACTAGGTATGCATTCTACACTATTTTTTCACTCTGTGGTATACTTTTTAAAATGAATTGTGCCATTGGTGCTGTATCTAATGCCTTTGTAATACTCAGATCATCTAGGTTTTTTGTGTTCTATGATTTTTATAGCTTTGAACTTTATGCTTATGTCTAAAACCTACTTTAAGTTAATTTTTTGAAATGTGAAGTCTGTGTCTACAACCATTTTTTGGTCATGTGGATGTTCAGTTGTACCAGCACCATTGGAAGATTCAATCTTCCATTGTATTGACTGTTTCCTTGTTGAACATTTCATGGGCCTATTTCTGAATGTATTTTTAAAATATTATATATTGGGAGAAAATAACCAAAATTTCTACAATTATATAATAAAATTACAATTAAAATAGAGCTAGTAATCTTTAATATGCGTTTTAATAGGTTGAGCTGTAAGTACATTATGTATGAAATTATTATTATAGCTACAATGTTAATGAGTTTACTTACTTGCCTCAGCTCTCAGAAAGCAGTCATTTAGGATTCATGCTTATGTATGTTACTGTATGTACAGACATTTAATAAATTAACGAATAATTAATGGACTTAACAAGAATTAATTCTATAACTCCTTTTTGTCTCACTTTGTACCTGAGATATAGGAAGCAGGTATAGTTTTTTCAGGGACTTACCTATTATTTGAAGAAGGAAGTATTAATACATATATAGAATATTAACAGTTAAAGGTAAATGTTATAAAAAATTGAAGTAGACCAAAGAATGGAGAGTTAGTGGTTAGAATGAGCACTGCGAAGAGGTTTATTTAAATAAATGCTACAGGGAATGACCAGAGCATATATGTGGATAAAATAAAATTCTAAGAAAAGCAATGAGCAAATCTACAAGCATAGTCAGGGAATAGCAAAATGACTAAAGGGGGTTCACAACAAGTAAGGGGAATTCTACTGGAACAATTAAGGGTGACTCTGAGATTGAGCTACTGACCACATGTTGCACACCAAGGACTACTTTGGAATTTATTCTAAGGATATGGTAAATCATAGAGGGTTGACACAAAGATAGTGGCTTAATTGACATCTATTTTACAAAAAATGGCTCAGGATTCTTTATGGAAGATATTTAATTTAGCAAGAAGAGGATCAAGGCTGTTTCTTTTTGCCTTGTCAGGAATGATGATAGGGGTGATGTTGTGTTGTGACAGTGCTGGAAGTAATATGGATAGACTGATTGGACAGACTGATTGGATTCCTAATTAATGAACTCTTTGTAATTTGCAGTTGCACAAATCTGTTATCTTTTCTGGTTTTTCTTTCTTTCTTTCTTTAGGACCAGAATATTGCTGTCCTTTGAAGGGACACTGCCATAAATACCCATTGAATAAATGACAGAAATGTGTTTCTTTCCTGTTTTGTAGATCTGTTTTCACATGCAGTGTTGAATAATTTATCATCACATTGTACTCCAGTAAGTTCAGCATACTGCATAACTACAAGGTCACTTTTTAATGTTTTTATTTTTTTACTGTGATTATATAAGTAACCCTAAAATGTGGCATGGAATGTTGGGTTTAAAACTAAGTAATGTCTTTTATATAATTCTTTAGTTAATATCATATTCCCTAAATGTCATCTATGCGAACCCTTATTGTTGTATAATGATCACATACATACCAGATATATTGTTACATCATCTTTAGTGCTTTTTATGAGATATAAAGTGCAAAAATTTGTTTAAAAATGTGTGAAATGAAAGAAGTACTTTTTTAATGCTATTATTCTTATCTTTACATGTTTTTGAAGCAGAAAAACTAATAATTTTATGTTTGATATATAGATACACAACAAATAAAAAGGATTAAAATGCATTTTCTTAAGAGACTGTAAAGTTGATTTTGAAATGCTGAATATGCAGATTTGGGGAGTAATCTGGTCTTTTTTTTCTCTCAGTTCCATAAGATGTAAAGATGTTGAGTTGTTGGTGAATGTACTTTCTATCATGTGGAGAAGTTGATATTCAGTGAAAGTGATAAATATAGTAGAAATATACTGAGTAGTAAAAGTAGAGCATGGATGATTATAGATAGAGTTCAAGTCCTGATATTGCTGTTCTGGGGTTCTACTAGATACAACAGTCTCCCACAAAATTCCTGTTTCATATGAGCTGGGTTTGTAACAGATACTTAAAACAGCCTGCTGATTAAAAGATTAATTCAATAATACTTGAAATAAATTGTATTCCCCTTATTGTGATACTTTAGTAATAATATTTAAAATACAAGGTGTTATAACTTTGTTTAAAGGAACCAGTATATCTTTGTATTATAAATTTACAAACTTTATGGTCTTTAGTAAAAAACTCAGTTACCCTCAAACATTAGTCATGTTGTTTGATGAGCATACCACTAGTCATGGTGTTTGATCTTGCAACTTTAAAAATACTATACATAAATGATGATTTGAAATGCTTGCTAATATCTCAGATATCTCCTTGAGTTTATACTCATAATTTATTTTTATTTAGTCAACAACTCTGTTTAAATGATTAGTATTCTTTTGAAAAATCAACATGTCCTTTTCTCACTTAATATATGCAATATCCATCTTCAAATGTTGTATATTGACCATCAGAACTGCTTTTCCCATCAAAACCATTTTTCAACAAAATATTTCAATGCCTTCCAAATCTGTCTCCATTACCCTATATTTGCATTCTTCATTTCAGGAAAGAATGGTTATATTAAAATAAGAATTAGATAATCTCCTCTGATAGCTTTCTTTTAGAGCAATAATCAAATAACCAAAATCAGAAGATGTCCTACTAGGCTTACTAGACTCTGGGAAATACACTTCACCCTCAATTCCCTCTTTTCTCTCACCCATTTTTTAACTGTGGGGCTCATTTCTTTCCACTGGTAGCCATACTGTCTCCTATGCTGTTTGATGAACACTGCTGGTAGCTCTCTCCCAGATGGTCCGACTTGTTGCCATGGACCAAGATAATCTATACTTGCATGGCCAGGAGTCTTGCCCTCTTACCTTCTCTAGTATCCTGTTTTAAATATTGACACATATTCTTTTTAAAGTATTGTAAAAAGAAACAAAACAAACAAACGAAAAACTTCAAATTTTTTAAAGAGAAGATTTAGCGCATGGGATTAATTACACAAGTGATGGGAATGCTAAGTATATTCCATAGACAACAGGAAGAAACTGGTCCAAGGTAAAGGAAACAAAGGAAATAGGCAACGGTATTAGAATTTAGGATTTAGAGTAGAATCAGCCAGCACGATCCTAAACTATGATTTAACTATCCAGGAGAAGTTACAGCCACAAAAGTGAGAGCTTATTGAAGGCATTGCCAAAAACCGGGGTAGGGAGAAGCAGGAAATCTTTTTCCTTCCTCTTATTCTTTAGTTCTCACAAGTACCCAAGCCTAATTGGTGATGCTATCCAAATCATAATCCTTAAAATACTAACTAGAATCAGAGAACATTGAGCAATTGATTTGATGACAAACATAGTCCTCTACTGAAATCAGGTTGAAATGGGGCAGAAGTCTCCAACCAAAAAGTCACAGGAAAAAAAAAAAAAAAAAAAAAAAAAAAAAAAAAAAAAAAAAAAAAAAAAAAAAAAAACAACTTAAAATGTAGCTTCTGCCTGTCAGGTTCCCTCAGGTCTGTACCACCCACACATAGCAGCTGCCAGACAAATGCAGTTTAACAACAGGGTTTATTTACAAGGGAATATTAACAGGGAAAACAAAAAGTCCTTAATGCCACAAGTGGCCAATTATCTTACCCCAGTCACCATTGATTCTGAAAGTCCCAAACACATGTCCAAGATGGTGCCCCTTTGCCCCTCCAAACCTGAGAGAATGGCACAATACAAAGTCCAGTTTTACTCCAGCACCTTCTCTTCTCCAGTGTGCCATGCTGCTCTGCTTCTCCAAGGCTCTTCAAACTTCTTCCACAAAACGCTGAACTCAAATCGCTTTCCAAATAGGCCACCTTGCTACAGCTCCATGTGCTTCCTTTACCAGGCCCACCTTTGGTGGCGTCTGGCCTGCCTTCACCAGGCCTGCCTTCAGCAGCCTCTGGTCGCTCCCAGCCTGCCATTCTGGCATCCAACTTCATACCGGCTACTTCTCTGCTGATCACTGTACCACAATGACTCCTTGCTACCTCCAGCTCATGTGTTCTCTCAGTCCTCCATTCCCATCTCTCGCTTTCCTTGCTCCTCCCTTTTAATATGCTCACTTTTCCCGCTTCCCATGTTCTCTTGCAGTTCTTTCAGACTCTGCCCACCAGAGCATTTTGGCGCCCATACAATTTTCAACTGTGTCACTACCCTGTATCACATCCACACCTTTACTCACCCCTTTTCTTAGATATCCACTTCCTGTGTGAACTTTTCTGAGCACTCTATCTAAAATTGTGTGCTCCACACCAACATATTTCCCAACTTTATTTTCTCTGTATATTTATCATTATTAATTGTTATGTCTTTTATGCTAAAATATTTTCCTCTGCCTATTTCTCTCAATAGAATATTAACTTTTTAAGAATCTGAATGATTGCTTTCTTGATTTGCTGCTGGTTTCCTAACATATGGAACTACTTCTGGCATATAGTAATAGTTTAGTAAATATTTGTGAATGAATGATTGAGTAATATGAATATGACAATGGTCTTGCACTAAAGAATATAATGTAAAATGGAGAAGTTTCCTTTGGGAGATGTTTTAGTCCTAACAGAGAGCTAGCTAACTTATACTCTACATATTTTAAAATACCATGAGAGGTCATGTTTCCTTTTATGCAAATTCAAAAGAAAGAGATAACTGACAAAAATGAGGAAACCAAGAAAACAGGAATGCTCATAGCAAAAAGCAACAACTATTGAGAAATCCAATAATTAAAGTAAGAAGAAATAAAAAGGAGTTATTAAAAATAAGTGCTAGTAGTCTAGGTTTCACTAGATTTAGTGTGTGACGATTACTACTGTACTAAAGTTTATAATCATGTTGGTGATCTTGAAGCATCAACAAAGATATACATATTTTATTATATACTTTAATATGGGCCATCAATGTATTTGTTAAAACATTTCTGCAAAAGTTGTAAAATAACATTTTCATCCATAAGCATTTAAACTGGTTGTGAAAAATGTTTCTAAGAAATTTTCTTGATGAATAAATTAAACTGTTTTTTGTAAGTTGTATATGTAACACACATAAAGTATGATATCTTTTAACATTGTGTGATTTTAGTCACAGAGCATAATTTCAAATTGTCACAAGTTTGACTTTGGGCAAGTTTTAAGCTGCTTTGAAATAGGAGTTTTCACTTACAGGCTTACTACAAAGATTAAATGAACTAACAGTGATCATTTTAATTACCTAGTATAGTACCTAACACATAGGGCATGCCATTTGAAATCTTTTTGAAATGCAATTAAAAATACCCAAGTACAATCAAATGATTATGTAAATTAGTGGCTGCATTTAGTTAGATAGGATTTTCAAAATCAACAATAATCTGTTGTAGTTTGTTTGAAATGCAATCTGCTGTAAACATCTAAAAATCTATTTATAGTAATTACCAAGTACAAAAAATAATTCTGATATGTTGTCACCTACAGTCATTGTTAAATTTCTTTGAACTTTATGGACTACAGTCATAACTGCTGAGGAAAATTCTTTTTTCTTTAATTTACACTTATTAACACTTTCTCTTTAAATTTTTAAATATTTTGGTAGAAAAATAATTTAAAAATGAAGACCAGTCATTCTTTATATCGATGATGACCATTTCACCATAATTGCCTGGAACAAAATCAATTAAAAAATAATGCAGTTTGACAAGACCAATTCATTGGTTTACTTATTTTCCTCAGGCATAGACATGAAGAAATAAAGCTGCAGTTTTGATTTAAGACAATAGTTTTTTTTTTTTTCCCCAGTAAGTTAAATAACATTTCCCATAGTATCTACTTTTATTTTCAGGGATTCTATTACATTAAAGTGTGAAATGTGTTATAATTACCAATCCTTATACAGGAATACAGTGTAATTCACTCATACTATTGATTTTTTGGTGACATGATAAAATGTATACTTAAATTTAACACAGCTACTAAAATTTAATCACAAAATCACATCAAAATACTGAACAAGAGATAGAGATAACATCAGTAAGAAACTTTTCTGAGCATTGGAGTATGAGAAGTGATTTCTATAGATTGCAGTATTATATGCTAACAAGGAAATATAGAGGAACTGAATACATATTGACACCCATAGAGATCATACGTATGTGTATATTTGTGTGTGTTTTAGAGTCAAACTGTTCATTTATCTGTTCTAAAAGTTTTTATTGCATTTCTCCTATATGTAAGGCAATGTACTTTGTGGAAAATGCAAATGGAGAAAGTAAGTTTTATTATATGATAAATGACAAGGAATAAACCACAAGAGAACTATACTCTCAATTCCTATTTTTCCTGCTCCAGTCATGTATAAGCAACAGTAATATATGGGTGTAGTCCTGAGTATATAACTAGAGACCCAGGTCAAGGAGAATGGCAGCCTTTTCCATTTGTAAGTGAAATAAAGATGAAATTAAGCTGTCCGTCTGTTTTGGGATGCCCCTGGGTATTTAGTGCACCTGGCTTACCCTCCTTTCCCCATCCTGTATCTAATAATTCAGCTAACAGGCCCACTGTTGAAGTACTTACTTTGAGTTTTCACCATGGGTGAGACAAGTCCTTGGGTTAATCCATAATGTAGGTTTCTTCTCTGTCTTCATTGATTGCTGCTGCTTATCACTAGACTCAGTCAACTAGGACAGGCCACACTTATCATTCTTTATATATATTACAATCAAATAATTTATTTATATATAAATTTCACATCTTTGTAATCCCCGGGGTTCATCCCCCCCACCCTCTCTGACTGTTCCACTGTGCTGCACCCCTGAGTTATGCACTTCAATTTGGTTGTTAGCTTGTTTTAGTAAAAAAGCTGAATTTAATAGTGGAGAAGGTTCCAACTGGGTAGTATAGCTAAGTGCTTTTTACTGGACTTGGCTTTGATACATAAAATTTTGGTAGACTTTGCCACAAAAGGAAGGCCTTCAAACAAGGGAAACAATAAATCAGTCAACATATGGAAAGTATACAGGGTAGTCAAGGGATCGTAAAATGTCCTTAACTAGAGAGTAAGGAATGGGTACAAAGAGGAACTATTAATACAGGGGAATGAATGTCAGATATAGACAACCACAAAAATGTGACTCCTTTCAGGTCTTCAGAAAGAATACCTACCCATTTGCTCTTTTTAAAATCTATTAAAAACAAGAAGTGACATTATTTAGTGTATCTAGAGCCTCTTTTATTAGCCAGTAAGTTTTAGGCATAATATTTCCAAGTCTTTAGCCTCCAATTTCCATTTTCCTGCAGCAGTTAGATCACCTATATGCTTTGCCTGGAATGCTCAAAGATAGGGTTGCTGCATCTCTATAGTAGCAATTAATAGGGATAATGAGAGAGAAAAAGGAAACTGTAAGGCAACTTTCTTCATAATGCTTTGGTAAAACCAGTACCATTTTGTGGGTACTGGTTTTGTTTCTGGTTTCTTCTGCCTTGTTTCCAGATAGATTGTCTGGAATGTTCCTGACTTTCTCACGTCTGCCATCACTGCTGTGGATGTGCTTGTTCTGTATTTAAATTTTGGACTAATCATATATTTTTTAATGTGATTTGTTGTTGTGGCTGGGCAATGGCTAACTTACGGAGCAAGCAATTTCTTGGGAAGGGTTGTAAATATCACGGATTAAAAGCAACACAAAAACGTTATGGAGAATCAGATTTGTGGAAAGGAAGGAACCAATATAGACAGAACATACCAGAATACTGCCAGGAATACTACAAGGAACCAGACACAGCCTCTGTATAGTTGGTGTTGCCACTGTCACTGGGTTCAGCTGCTGTCAACTGTACAACCCTTGTGTTTAATCAACCTGTCCATTTTTCTTTCCATTATTCACTCCAAAAATCAAAGTCCTGCAGAGAAGAATAAGTATGGCCCTTATCTTTGATATTGTAGCAGGAAACTGGGTTTCACTTGTCACTAATATTATACTATCAATGAAGTTTAGGTTGCAACACTGTGAGTATAGGTTTCTATGCTGTGTCAAGCAAATATTTTAAATTTTCTTAAAGGTGACAGCTAATATGAACTCACTAGTAAATGCAACTTTCAAACTTACCCTATTCTGAAGTTAAGCTACCTCTATGGAACTTTGGAATCAATTTTTATATACAATCTCCAGATTTTTACTGATGGTATATTAGCCAAGTCTTGCTGGTCTATCATTTGGTTCTCTCTTTCAAGTTTTGACTTTGTGATTGGCCACATAGTCATCTGAGAATGTAATTATAGATAGAATATATCTGGAAGAAACCTCTTCAAATACAAAATAATTGAAAGGAGGCTATTATTATGATCAAGAAAGTTCAATGAACATTGGCAGTTTGGATTATTGTAGGCATCTATAAATTGTCATCTATATCTCCATTGCAAGGTTTATGACTCCACTATTTATGAGTGCCATAAATACCAAATAAGATATATAAAGATTATTCTTTAAAAGATATTTTAATTTCACTACTCGGATACTCGAACTCTGGTCTTGGCTACTGTGACTTGGAAAGTTCAATCTGTTAGCAATGACACAGAAATTCAGTAACACTAACATTGTTAGTACTTTCCCATACATGAAATTTATATGACCTTTATATCATTCAGGTTTTCTTATATAAGGTCCTTCACAGACTCCCAGAACATTGTTTATTTTTAGGTGACTTTATGGGTAGCTTATTCAATGAGTTCTCTCACTTCTGTTATTATAGTCAACCCCATTAACACCTATAATTTTTTCTCCCTTCTGACATGCATGGATCAGTTTACCAAATCATAGTCTTCTCATAGTCCTTTCATAGAAGAAATTCTGACTTCTTCCAAGTGATGGCATTTTTTTCAATAAATGAATACTGGACTACTTAACTAAGAAAATACTTTTTTGGAACATTTTTATATAGCTTCTTTAGGCTGTCAAGAAGACATGAGACCTTTATTATGAAAATTGTCAAGAACCAGTTGAACTTAGGCAAAATAAAACCAAAGGAGCTAAAATGAGTATGGTCACATTCATGGACAGATGCCACCCCTATAGTCATCGAAGCTCCATAACATGAACTCATCATATATACTGCTTTTATTACAGAGTCACACTCCAGTATGCTTACATTTTCAGAATCACATTTCTAGATGATTGCTTCTAGCTGACTGAAAGTGGATCATTCATTTTAACCTGGGTTTGCAGAGTGTCAGTAATGAAAATCTTTCTTGGTTGATATGTTGGTTAGAAATGTTCTCCTTCAGACTTTCATACTGTAAAAAGTTGCCTCTGAAATAGAAATAATTTCATCATACAAAGTCAACTTAAAGAGAAATGTGCACAGAAAAGTTGATGTGTCTTCCTAGGTGTTTTTTTTTTTTTTTTTTGCACACCATTTGGATAGATAAAAATGACCCTCTCCCATCGTGTGTCCCCCTTTGATATTAGAATTTTCTAGTGGTAACTGCAAGATCTCTATTTTTTTCCCCACTGAGAACATATGTGGTTATGTAGACTTTTTTTTTAGGAGGTATGGAGTGTGTGAGGAAGGTAATGCTCTCATTAGGGTATTCCTTGGGGACACAATGCTAGGAATGACTAGTTGCTCAATCAATGGAAGCTGTGGCTCTGTTGGAGATCAGAAAGATTTAAATACATTTACAGGGGTGATAAAATAAAATTGAAGTGACCTTACTGAGCTTCAGTACACAAAAGATAGTTTGATAATAGCTCTTAAAGTGAGGAGAAAGTTAAAATATACACAGCTTCTTTTGTGTGGGTGACTAGAAGAGTTGGTGATGCCATCTGAAGAAATAAGGAAGTCAGAAAGAACAATTTATTGTAGCAGAAGGGCTAAATTGCAAGCATGGTTCTATTTTCCATTTGATAGACTGGGGAGGGAAATAAACAAGTGTGGAGCTTTGATGTTGCAGCACTGCTATGTGCAATCCTTTATGATTTCTGTTTGTTGGTTGACTTGATTTATTTTGATAGGTGATTTCCAGCTCTCAAAGGAACATGAGATGAGATGGTGAATGGCACTGAACATGTGAGTTAATGATCATAAACCAGCAATGGATTGCTTACCCGTTTGATGTATAAGCTAGAAAACAGATTTCTAAAGTTTTAAAACCACTTGCTGAATAGTAAATAGGAAAAAACAAAAACATAAGTCTGTGATTGATGAAACTTATTAAGGAACTCTTCATCCTGTTGAAAGTACCACAGCTTATTAGTGAGATAAAAATGCCAAAAAAAAAAAAACCCACAAAACTCAGAAATCACCTACTTTCTAATGAGAAATGTATTCTATTGATACACTTTAGTTACTAAAAATCTAAATTTGAGATAATTATTTGAGTTAATTGGAAATTTTTGAAAAGTGATATTTAAGGAAATACACAATTGAATTATAGCAATTATTACACAAGTGCAATAGGAAAATTCTACATGTGTACATAACTTGGTTGTTTACAAAAGGAATATTTTTTGTAGTATTTATTAACCTATAGAAAAATCCATTAAATCATCTGAAATTTCCCTTTATTTAGACCACTTTACCATAGCAAAATGTCTACAAACACAGGTCTGCTCATAAAAACAATTATTATAACAAAAAATTTTCTAATTTTGAGGTAACTTTCATTTGTGTTCCATATAGTCCTGGCAAATGATACTTTAGAGAATTCATAACAATTTACTTGGAATGGTTTGACAAATCTGGCTTATAAGCCAAAATCTTCAATAATTAAAATAATCTTGCTAATGACCCTATGTTCTAGAAGATGACTGTTATGATTGATGCAATAAAAATAACAACTTCATTGTATTTGACTATGTGTCTGTGTAGATTTGAATTTTTAATTATTTAATTTTCTCCTTTTTATGTCAGCAATTTGCTAAACAAATTTAGAAATATCAGTCTTATGCTTTATTCATCCGTGTGTTGGGTTTTATTTAGTATTTCAAACAGATTAAAGATACCAGTTCTAATTTTAAATGAAATCTTTAAATGAAATCTACAGAAGGTTTTAGATAAAAGTTGAATTTATTAGACTCAATATTAGGAAAGCATTTCAAAGTTATAGCCATTCAATTATAAATATGATTTAAAATTCACAGCAAAATTTTGTTATAGTTCTTAAATTATAGTTTAATTTAAGAATTTATTTAATTTTTATCAGTAAATTTCAAAGTGGACAAATAACCTGTATAGTGGAGTAGTATATGTAAATTACAATCAAACCATTATTTTGAGTACTAACTCCCTCCCCCATTTATTTAAGAAAGTGAAGATAAAGGATTTTAGAGAGGTACAAAACGAGGTTGAATATTTTTATTCACACAAACAATAATATTTAACACATTTTAGTTTTCACTCTACACAATGATGATAAAATTTTTCTAAAGTCAACCAAAATTTTAAAGCTAAAATGAAGGAAGAAGTCATGTCCATACACACTCATTGTACATACTGGCTTTGAAAGTGTTCAAGAGAAAGCTATGAAAATGTATATGCTTCCAATTTGGAAATGGTTTTCTATTCATATTCAATCTGACTTGTGTACATTTTAATGAGACTGACATGCTCTAGTGGATTAAGTAATATTTTGTTCAAAGAATTCAGCTCAGACTTATGGTTATACCTTCCTTTTCTTCCTCACTCTGTATTTTGAAATCTTCTTTATTAAAGTTTTTGGTATTCTTGCTGTAACAGTGATAACAGGCAGAAAAGTAATAGCCATTATATAATCATTTATATTCTTTGCTGAATCACATTTAAGTACATATGGTCTGATTTGTAAAATGTCCTTAATTTATTTCTCTATGTATAGAAGTAAAAATGTGGATAAAACAATATCACTCTATGATCTGATAAATAAGGCAACAGAAGCAAGAAAGTGAAGGATATTAGCAGACGCTATGTAGGTGGCGATATCTCTAGTTTAATATAGGATTCTAAGTGAACAATCATTAATGAATTATTTTTACAAATGGATTATTATGAAAACAAAGAATTGAAGACATGTTGTCCATTTATGGATAAGCTACATATGAAACTGACTTCTTCAAAACAACTTGGTAACAATCAAGAGATTCCCACCTACATGTACTCTTTAGAATAAAATGTCCATAGAAAGATCTGTGATTCAAAGCTGTTTGTAAATGGACCACACTACAAGATTAGTTGGATATCATTATAATATATTAAAATATTGATATGGAATAGCAGATATCTTTGTTTTTAATATTTAATTTTGCATATTTTTTCCATTATGGAAGCATTGGTTGCAACAGTGTATATGAATCGGAAATACAGAGTCCCATGTTTTCAGGTGCATGCTACCATATCACACCCTCCACTGAGGCACCTATAATATTTCACCATAGGCCTGTCCACCCACCCTAACCCTAATGTCCCCTCCCTCCCTTCATCTCCACCTTCCCACTCCCCTTCTAGTAGTCTTAATTCCACAGTCAGAGTTACAATTTTAGGATTTGGTTTGATTTGGATTTTCCTTTTTTTACACCTTTTATGTTCCACTTAAGAGTGAAACCATCCAGTATTTTTCTGTCTTCTGGCTTATTTCAGTTAGCATAATTCCCTCCAGTTCCATCCCTATTATTGGAAATGGAGCAAGTCCATCTTTTTATTTTTAATAGCCAAACAGTATTCCATTCTTTATATCTTTATATATATATAGTATGTTATATATACATATATCTGTATACTGTATATATACTTATATGTATGTAAAATATATACATTTATAAACATATATGTGCATACCATATTTAACTCACTCATATGTCCTGGGGAACTTAGGTTTCTGTCAGAACTTGCTTATTTTAAATAGTGTTGCAATAGACATAGGAGTGTGCCTATCCCCCTGATAGCATGTTTGCATTCTTTCAGTAATATGTAGGATAGATTACTGGCTCTTAAGGCAGATCTATTATCCTTTTTTAAAGAAACTTTCACATTCTTTTCCATAAGGCTATTCCAGCCAGCATTCCCAGAAATACTGTTTATTTTTTTCTGTATCCTTACCATACTTAGTGTTTCTGGATTTTTTGATATGAGCTTTTCACAGGTATGACATAGTATTTTATTGTAGGCTTTTTCCCTTTGTCATTTTTTTTTGCAGTTTATATTCAATGTAAATAATTTTTACATTGAATTACCCATATAAAGAATAACAAACTTTTTCCATGATTCTACTGACCAACTGACCATCTGTATATTTTCCTTGGAGATGGGTCTATTTACATCTTTGAAGATGTCTCTGTTAACTCGTCTGCTTATATTTCGATTGGGTTGTTCTCTTTCTGTTGAGTAGTAGGTATTCTTTGTAGATCATGGATATGAATCCCTTCTCAGACATTTGATGTAAAATATATTCTCCCCTTAAGTAGGTTATCTTTTATTTTGTTGACAGTTTGTTTTGTGGTTCTACCTGAATTTCAGTCATGCTTGTTCTGTCTCTTTGAAGATTATCATGGAAAGTTTGATACAATTGCATTGAATCTCTAATTTGCTTTGGGTCAAATTGCCTTTTTAACAATATTCTTACAGTCCATGAACAAAGAGTATCTTTACATTACTTTGTTTGTTTACTTAAATTCCATATTGTAAAAGTTTGTTAATAGATGAAAGTTTGAGAAAATAATTTCATTATAAATAAAATTCTAATACCCCCCCAACAAAACATAAAATTAAAAAAAGAAACACAAAATTCCTGCCTTGATGGAGGATTCCACAGAAGGGGATCAATAGATGGTCTTTCTGTTCATCGAGGTTCTTGCAAGAGCAAGATGCATTTCAAACTGGTTGATTTGGGAAAGATTTAACACTGACTACCAGAATATGAACAAAAGAGCAGAAATTGTTCCAGAGCCCAATGCAAAATAGTCAAGTACTAGCAAAGATAGGAAGCCTTTAGTATCCCATAGATCATGATATAACTTGATTCTCTAAATCTGATCCTTTCATTCTCTGATTTCCACTTCTAATCAGTTGGAAGTTGGGAGGTATTTTAAAATCTGTACAGCTTAGCCCCAGACATCAGAAAATAGGTTGGAGAATGACAGTAAATAAAAAGTACAAATAGAATAAATCCAATAATATTTCTAAGAATATTAACAAAATGCTAATACTTAAATTATTTTCAAATATTATATAATTCACTTCATTAAAATGAGTATGACCAATATAATATAGATAGTTCTAATATTTTATCATTAATTATCTTGCAGAAATTTTTATTATGCTTTCTACTTGCATAGTGCCATGTAGTTTATGGAGAAGCTTTACTACTACTATCTTATTACTAAAAATAACCCAGTAGAATGAACACTGATTTTATGGTTAACACTCATTTACATGAATAAACAAAGTCAGATGTTTTTGAGTTTCATAGCACATATGCTTGGTTAATTGCAGAAAACTGGTTTTATAGACAAGGCTTAACAGGGAAATGAACTTTTCATTTAAGAGTCAAAGATAAATATTATGAATAAATATAATTAGCCACTTCATTTTATTTTATTATTTATAATTTTTCTACATATTTCATTTAGTATCTTTTATCATAGCTAATGAAATATTTGGAAGAGCTAAAATCCATTTAAATGTCCTAAATGAATATTTGCTGGTGCTAGTACTATTTTCCTTAAATGTACCCCTGATAACGAGCAACCACTTACCCCTTCACAATCTCTAATAGGTACATAAGATGGCAGAATTATATATATCAATATGTATATATATATAATATATACGCATACATACATATCAGTTATATATATATTATATATATCAGTATATATATATACACACATACATACATATCAGTTAGATGAATTCTCTAATATTTGGGAAAAATTATACTTACTAAGGATTTAAAATTTTTGTTTTCTTATTTCTAAATGAAAATAATTTTAATTTTATACCTGAAGTCCTCAAATTTAGTTAGTATAAGAAATTGGAAATTCTCTTCTCCAAACTTTTGTTCTTTAAGGAAATTACGTTTGTTAGACATATACACACCATTATAAAACTTAAAACACTGGCAAAGCCTCACATGAACCAAATGTATCTATGAAATTCTTAAAAAGAAAAATGCTTCAGTTTCTTTGATTTCATAACTTTTCAAACAGTGTTCAAGGTAGAGCTTTTCTTATGTGGGACTTTATAGTAGATCTGAAATCATATTTAAATTATGGTTTTCAAGAGCTCTTTTTCAGGTCCCCAATTTTTTGATACAGATAATAACTTAGTTTTATGTAGTTTCAAATGATTAAAAGATACTACAAACAACCTATTAAAATTTTTCATGTAAAATGGACATCTTGATCTGGTGAGCAAAGTACATGTTAATAGGGCAATGATTATAAAAATTTTACAAATACTATTGAAAAGTTTTTGCCATAATGCATTTGAGCTGTGTTCCATTGTCATACTCAGTAAAGAATATATTTTGTAATTATGGTATCTCTTCTACTTTTATTACTGTAATAATTTCTTAAGTAACTAGTAGTTTTTTTTTTTTTTTATCTGATGGGTGCTCTACATTTAAGTGGACTTTCCTATTTATAGAAGGCTTTGAAAATTTAAAATTAATTCATAAAAAGACAGAGGATATAAGGAAGTCAAAGGATCAGTTCCAGTAATTACCATGAGTCTTCCTCTTAAGGAGTGCAGAATGAATTGAGACATTAACAAGGTGGTGGAAATGAGGTTCTATTTACGTATCACTTAACATGTTGGCAATAATTTATAGACAAAAGTTTTTTTGTAGGACCTTTAGGATCTGGGAGGGGACTGTGAAACCCTGATAGACTAAGGAAGGCCAATAATCTTAATGACTACAGTACATAACCACATATGTTAAAATTGTTTTAGAATTAACCATACTTTTGCAATCGGGAGTCAATTAATTATGGCAAACGACCATCTCAGATTTCTTACTCTAAGGTATAGTTCAGATTTCTAGTCTGATATTACCTTCCTTTGCATTTTGTCACATTCCTACATTTCCTTTACTTGTACATTTTTCCTGCATGCTGACACTATCCTTTATATAATTTTTTCATGTCAACCTTCTTTGTTTGGAGCATAGAGGATAATATTTAGGAGATGGGTAATTTTCTTCTTAGCAAGATGAAAGTGAGTATTATCCATAACTTTTGTCAGTTAGTCTTTTCAATAGTTTTTAAAAAAACATACACTTGAAGGTAAAGTTTGATTGTAGTGGATAAGAGATAAAGGTAGTAGGTTAAAAACTACCTGTCTATCAAACTGTTGGACAACCTCCAGATTTCGTTGCTATTGTAATTTGTTCTAGATATCTTATTTTTTATGCAGTATACCCTCTAAATTCAACATTCTTTCAATCTACCAGTGGAGAAAATGAGATTTGTGAATGATAAATGTTTGAAAAATGAGAGCACATAATTAAAATGGAATGAAATGGATAATATGACTGTAACTCAGCTCTCTGACCCTGTATATTTTTCTTGACATATGGATAGAGTTGACTATTAATTATCTTTAGGTCCTGCTCCTGCACTAGCTATCTGAGAGAAGCATACCTCCAGCCTTGGGTCTTTTGCTTTGAAATTAGGGCTTCTTTGAGGTAAGCTTGTTTGTAAGTTAAGGAAATGACTATGCGTTTGTAAATGATTTGGGAAAATAGTACGGAGGAATAGAATTAGGAAGAAAAATAAATATGAAAGTATGTGACTATGTACATTTTTAAGTATTATAAAACTTTCATATTGTTCACATAAGTGCATTTGTTACTAAAATCTCAATGCCGAATGCCAGTTTACGTGAGGCATAAAGAGAGTCTGACATCCAGGTTAAAAGTAGATGATATAATACTTTCCCCTTGATAAGAATATACTTTAAATAAATGTCTTTTATTTCTAGAAGAAACTACCATTGGCTATCACTACTAATTGCAAGTGAAAGAAAAATATCTTTTGAGAACACCATTGGTCTATTTGAATATATTTTACACTCAGTTGAAATTTATAATAGTCTTATCAGATGATTTAATTTTGTGTAAGTGGTTGAAATACCCAATAGCTAAATACCTATACCTTTTGTGCTTAAAAAGATTGATTAATCTTTATAGTGTAGGTATTTTCTGAGGTATGAGGCTCTTTTAAGAATGAATTATTCCAAGAGAACATAGATATTAGTTTCTGACTTGATGAATGTGATTTTTTTATTATTGTAAGCTAATGATCCAAATTTTTATTATTTAGAAGATAAACCAGATGGTCATAAAATTCTGATGAATATTAAACTTGTGCACATTAAAATCTCTAAGAGTCAAGATAAAAATTGACTTTTTATGTACATAAAAAAAATGACATCCAGTAATTGAAAGAAAAAAAAATCATACAAAGTAGTAACTTTCTCTTCAAAATACCAGGAGACTATTCAAGCACTGAAACAATTGTCTGAGGTGCCAAATATTTGCAAAAGAAATTTAATTTTGCCTATTCAAAATTATTTTTTGTTCAGAAGAAATTCATAAAAGCATTAAATATTTCTGAGGAAAAGAAAAGGAAAATTGCTTTATAAGATATTATTGTCTGAAATATGCTTTTTTTTGTGTGTAGCTAGAGAAAATGAGAGATTAAAGCATATTATACCAAAATATTTTCTTCTAAAATACCAAAGAACTTCTTATGAACTTTAAACTTCGTTTTCATGATTTTGATATTCATTCCACTCACATATTCATGGTCACAATTTTATTATTTCCAGATATTAGAGATGTTTTGTGGACATAAACTTTCCAGTTAAAACTTGAATATGATAGAGTGTGCTACCCCCTCCCCCCCATTGTCTCCTGTTTAAGATTGCAGATTTCAAGGACAGATGCTAAAATGTGAGAATGACCTTAGTTGGAATTTCCCTTCAGGGAGATGCAGAAGGAAGGTGAAACAGGTTTCTTGGAAGGTGGGAAATCATGGTATATAAAGGGTTTGCAAACAAAAAGAGTGATTCGAATATGGAATTGGAGGCCAGTTTGGAGGTTGGATATAGAGAGAGATTAATGGAATAGAGATGGGAATCGGCCATCTTATAGAGTAAAGATGTGAGCCATGTGGACTTGGCCAGGGCCTGGGGGCCTGCAACCCTTGGCTGACCTGGGCTAGCAGCATGTGTGCTAACGGCAGTTAAGAAGTTTGTAGATTTGAACTCCGTGTTGGAGTTTATTATGCTGTGTTTATTAACTTGTGTCTGGAAGAGGCCGTGTGAAAGTCAGGCCTGAAAAGAAAGTGAACTTTGCTGGGTCCAGTACCATGAAGTTTCTGCTGGAGTACAAGAAGAGGAAGGCATGGAGGAGCTGGAGCACGTCAAAGGAGTGCAACTAAAGAAAGATGTCTTCAAACACGTGGACTGAACTGTGACTGGCTGATTTTGGTGAGATGATCAGGACTGAGAGACTGAGGATTTCTGGGCAATCTGGGAAAGGACTTTGGACAATCCTGAGAAAGGTTTTGGACAATGTTCAAGTAATCAGAGTTTTCCTTATATGTTTTTTTTGTAGTTATTAAGAGAATTAGAAAATCACTTTGTTAGAAATAAATTAGTCTGCACTGATAGTCTTGCATTAGTTTGGTAGTTTGGTTGAGAAGCCTGGGGATGGTGAAAAGAACCCACAAGAGTTTAAACTGTGTTTTTAAGTTTTTCCTTTTGGGTCTGAAAGAGGGAAAGAAACTAGTGAGAAGCTGGTAGCTGATGTTTGCATATCAGTAGTAGGCAGGTACAGTGAAAATGCTAGTGAACAGTGTTTAGCCTGCTTGGAAGAGAGAAGCAGGCAGATATGTGTATCCAGTAAGTTTAAGTTAAAGACTATTGTTAATGAAACTGCTTGGAGCCTGCTTCATAGAGAGAAGCAGGCAGAGCTGTGTTCCAAGTTAAAGTCAGAGGTAAATGCTAATGTAACTGAACTGTAGCCTGCTTTGTAGAGAGAAGCAGGCCTGTATGTGTTATAGCAAAGTCAAAAAGTCCTTTTGTGGCAACCCACTTTCAAATAGTGATGATAATGCTTTCATTCTTAAGAGATAGGGAATAGAAATTATAGTAAAAGTAATCATACTTTTGAATCCTTACTTGATAAAATATGTTACTATGTAGTTTACAGAGTTATATATATTTATTGTATTCTCAGACCAGCCCCAAGATGTTGGAATATTGGTTCTCCTTTTTCAATATGGGAAAGTGAAAATTTGAAAAAAAAAGAAACTGGTTTAAGATTAGATGACTATTAAATGAGTAGGTTGTAGATTCAGGTCTATCTGATCCTAAGGATGGTTTTTCTAACATTATACCATATCTGGTATAAATTAATAAAAACTCCTGAAATGAAATCTTACAACTAATTAACAGCAAGCCTTGTGTGGGGTACATTCAATTATTTTAAGTACTTCAACACATAAGCTTGTATCTATTTCACCTTAAGACTTATTTGTAACTCCATACATAGTGGTAATTTATACTTACAAACACATCTGAACCACTAACAATCATACCACTGACAATTATACGACTAACTTGTAACAATCAAATCATGACAAATGATTATTTGCTTGACCTGCTTTAAACCTTTCCTTTGAAAAAGCACAGAGCTTTTCTTCACCACTCAGATTCATTTGGTTTCCATATCAACCAATTTTTATTAATATTTTATTTTTTTTCAATATGCATACTTTTCTCCTTCCCCTTATCTAGGTCTAGAATGTTTTCTTTACCTCAACCCACAGCAATTTGATCATCTTCCCTTCTACTGTTACCACTACCTCTAACCAAATAGTTCTAAAAAAAAAAGTATCTATAACAACAAAATTAATACATAAACAAATCAGATATTGACCACCTTACTTTACTTTAGTGTTATATTTGCTATTAGGGTGGTTGTGTCTGTTTGCAAATAAGCTCTTTTATTGTCATTTCTTTGTTTTATGTTCTTGACATAACAAGGTGCTGTTACATATATCACTTTTTGTGAGTTGAAACATATGTTTGCATTTATGAAATCATTATCATTATTAGGATAATGAACATTTCCTCCTAGAATCTATATTTACCTTTTAATCACTCTCTCCTGACCCTCCATGATACCTAATGCCACCACCATCCCTAGTCTGATCTGGTTTCAGACACCACTGGTGACATTCAGTGAGAATGCAACCATTTCCAAAGAAATTGTCAAACAAAATTTCCTTTATTTTCTTAAAATTTATGCTATCTATTCTTATGAATGAACCTATAATTTCTGAGCCTATTATATTAGCTCTCAGATTTTCTTCAGAAAATGTACATCTTAATCTGCTTCAAAGAAAACATGACCAAATTGAATTTGAGAGGCAAATGTGGCACATTATTTAAGAAGGCAATGTGTTCCTCAAAAGAGTATTTCAATGAGAGCAAAACTGTTTTCACAGTAGTGAGAGATGCACATATGCCTTTTGTTTCTACAGAGTTTAAAACACTGGGTTGATCTAGTGCAAAAGCACTGGAGGATGTTAGGACAGAGGTTGATCAATGTGGTTGGGCCATCTGTGTTTGCTACTTATTTAAGATAGGCTTCTGCCCTTCCATGGAAACTGGGGAATATAGCGCAGTCTTCTATAATCATTGCTTTTGAAAGGTTAGCTAGTTCACAGATTCTCAGATTTTTATTCCCAAATTGAGTTGTAAAGCTGGCAAGAGATGGGGAGATTTACATAGCAAAGGGAAAGACAAGCTTCTTTTGAGAACACCATTGGCCTATTACAATAGCAATTTTCTGAATTAAATCCTCTAAGGTTGGGGTAGGGTTAATGGCCAGGTAATTATGGTCAGGAAGAAAACTATCCATGGTCTAGGTAAAAAAAGGAATGTAAAGTCAGTTGTCCATCTGGCATCTCACTTTGAAACTTTTTTCTTTGTAATATAATGCTTCAGTTAACATTACAAAAACATATATATATATATATATATAGATACAGATAGATAGATAGATAACTAATAAACAAGTTTAAATGGGCAATACCTTATGAAAAAAAATTCAGCTTCACTAATAATCAAAGATTTTACAAAACTTATTGAAGAAAATATAGTTGTAGCAAATGATTTTAATATGAAAATATCACCTTTAAGATGCAGAGGAATAAAACTGTTATACACTGATGGTAGGAATAAACTTACTAAAAGATTTTGGGAAAATAATTGAATTTTTTTGAAAAGTTCAGAAACCATACCTAATAAAAATTATATTTTGTATGCGTTATGTATCTATACATATGTATATAAAGTAATGTTCACTCATATGCAAAGCGTCATGTATTGGTATAGTCACAAAAACACTAGTAGCAAAAAAAGTCACCTTATATCTCTTCCTATGAATAGAATACTTAACAGTGAATTAATCAAAATTGTTTATATGTAATATACAAAATTATTTATTTTAAAATATAGACTAATATATAATAAATTACAGACTTTGTTTCTAATTATGCAAATATCAATCACTTATAATTTAAGTCACAAAATGATTGAAATTTCATTTACATTTGAATTGGATTTTATTAGAATTTGATATAAATTTTCATGTAAGTGGAAAGATATGCATAATAAAACATGAATTCACCACTGACTTCTAAATAAAAATTCAGGTAGGTGAGTCAGAGTTGAGAAAACTTCAGAATCAGAGAATAGGACTGTGTCTAAAAGTTTCTGACTTCAGCACATGAAAACAATATAATAGCAAGAGGAAATATTCTTGATTACCATAGGTAAATGTTCATGACAAAATTGTATATTGAGATTTCAGTGTCATTATTTTCTAAGTAGCATATTTCCTCTTAATGAAGATGCTGAAGTTTTTCCAAAGATTTTGTATTACTTCATTGTTGTAGGACAAATTAACATAGCCCCGTGAAAAGTAGAAAACAAATAAAGAAGCATGTGTCAATGCATAATATTTTGCTCATTTAACTCAATACTTTTAGTTTGTATTTAATCTTATGAGACTAATCTAAATGAAATATAATATCTCTGTGTGGCATATTTTTGGTATGCATGTGTATACCCATATGTAGGTAGAGCTCAAAATATTGAAGAGTATTAAAATTTTCTTGAATTAGGCCTGTTTCCAGAATATAGATATATATTAGGTATGTATTAAGTGTATCTATAGATACTTGAATTGCTACTTGCAAATCACAAATGGTACTATATTAATATAGTGTCTTAAATTTCTTTTAATATTGAAGTATACGTCGCTTAGTAAAAGCAAAATAAATATTTAAAAGTGTGTTTTTAGGTGGTCATCTATCCTTATAAATCCCTAGTTTCTAGTCTTTTATTGGTGACTATTATTGTGAATTAACAATGACCATAGAAATAGTAGCCTTGTATCCTGGGAGAGACAAAAACTGATTGTTGCGGTTAATCCATATTTTTAAGAGATACTATCTGCTGATAAAAGAACAATTTAGATCATCTTGACTCTATACCATGTAAGTACTTTTCTACTTAATATAATTGAAGTATTGTTATATTAATGTACTATTATAACAAAGAAGGCATTGGATATATCTTTTCTACAATATAGTGTAATGATAGCTAATATCTGTTGAATATTCATAATGGATCAGAAACTATTCTAAATTCTTGCATGTGTTATCTGACCTAATCCTCTCTATAGGCCTGTAAGATATGTGTATTTTTGTCATGTATCTACAGTTTGTTTATACAAACTCTGGTCACACAAGGTAGCAATTTAATTTGTCCAAGTAGCACAACTGAGTAGTCACAGAGTTGGGATTTGAACTCAGTCATTTTTGTTAGAGCTGACAGAATAGCTTGTTGACTAGACATGTGCAAAATGAATATCATTTTCTTCCACTGGAGCATAATTGAGAATATCTAAAGTTAAGGGAAAATTTTCACTTTCAATCTTCATTAAATTCTTGATATGTGGACATTAAACGATAATGTATTAACCAGGTTGCTGTTTTTAAAGAACTTTTTTACTTCTTTATTAGTCTTTTATACATTTTTGGTCCTTGCTGTGAAATTGATTGGAGAAAAAAATATCTCAAGTTGGCAGTCTTTTCTCTGTAGAATGCCTACTAACTGCAAAGAACTTTCAAAAGAATACATCTTTTCTCTCTCTCTCTCTCTGACAAAATATAGACATATGGTACAATGAAACCCCTCAAATGAATGCTGAGCAAAGAGGGAAAAGAAACCTGTTAAAATGTAATAGTTATTTGAATTTTTTCCTAGCTAAATCAAGTATCTTTCATTGCATGTAGAACCTTGTTTTGTAGGACTTGTTGGAAGACAGATTAAGCAATACTAAAAGTAATTGGCAGTCCATGAAAAACACAATCAATTATATCTCTGTATACATGATCAGTCCACTAAAGCAATTTGAACATGTAATCCAGAATTTAAATACATTTTATTGAAATGAAACAGGAGTTACTTGTGAAGATTTAGGGGAAAATAATCATATGGAAAATACAATCATACAGAATGACATGAAAAGGGAAACTGAAGATATAACCCCATTGTAGCCACACCCAATATTTTTCTAGTCGTTTTACTTTGTATATATTGCACATGCAGACATAAAAAGAACAAAATGTAATTTTACTATGTTTCAGTTATATTTGTCATTTGAGACTTCAGTTTTCTCTTAGTTGTACATGGTATGTACAAGAAATATTTCACCATAACATGATTGCTAATAAATAAATACAATTTCCTTTTACTATATATCTATCTTATTCTTAATAACTGATAAGCTATCATTCATTAGTCATCTACTTATCATTGAGTGTCAAATATAAGAAACTAATATTATTAGTAAATCTTTTAATGTCTTTATTGGTATAAGTATGCATTTTAAAATTTAAAAGATACTCGTCCTCTAATTGCAGCGATGATGTAATTCTAATAATTAGTGAAGTAGTTATTGATGCCAAAAATGCTTTTACACCCATATGTGTCAAGTATCAAGTAGTTCAATAAAAATAACTTTAGAAATGTAGCTATTTGGAGATATTCATTATAATTTATTTTATAATTTGAACCAAATGCTAATAGTAGATGTGAGGATAGCCTATTTCATTTTTGCAATTTGACAAAATTTTGTTGAAGTGTTTTCATTCCTTTTACAAAGTTGTACTTTTCTGTTACCAACTACAAGTTAGCAGAGATATTCATGCTTACAAAACTGATCTTGGTGATTGTCTTAAAAAGGACTTGATAGTATCCTCTCCATTTGTTCCTTTGTTTACTTATGCTTTCAGTAATATTCAGAGTTAGACACACATATTATATACTCTTCTCTTTGTCCTATACAGTTCCATACATTTTTTATCTCTTGAGATACCTCACCAGAGAAACTGTACTTTTAGCATAAATACTAAGAACAATCACTCATGATCTTTTTTATTCACACAATTGTTTAACAATGTGGATTATTTTTTTCTTGAAATAGCCACAATTATAAATAGACTCAACCATAAGTAAAATAATGAACTTGTATTTGAGAAGATGTATTAATATATTGTTCTTCTTCACATTCCAACACATTTTCTTGTGCAAACAAATTCTCATAATAGTCAAAAGGTAGAAAGAATACAGATGTCCATAAATGGATGGGCTAATGTGAAAAATGTCATATTCATTATAGAATATTATTGTAATAAACAATGAAGTATAAATCCATTCTTTAACATGCATGAAGCTCATTAATGTTTGTGTATATACATGTAAGTAAAAAAGGACTTACATAAAATTTTTAATATCATGATTCCATTTATATAAAATATCCAAAACACACAAATCCAGGAAAATAGTAGATTGGTGATTTTTGAGTGTTGGGAAAGGGGAAATAAAGAATGGTATGATAAATGGTAGAGAATTTCCTTTGGGGAAGATAAAATGTGCCTTGGAACCAAATAGAAATAGTGATTGCAAAGCAATTTAAGTGTTAATGGCCAATTAGTTATACACTTAAAAATAATTATATATTTTGTGAATTTCACTCAAATTAAATAAAAAGTAAAAAATGGTTTGGGGGAGGAAATCTATAAAAGTCCTCAGAGAATTACTTGGTTTTGAAATTGAAAGGATCAGTGGGAGTCAGGTATTTATTTAATATCAGTTGACAAATGCATTATAGGTTAAAATGAAAATAAGAAAAAATATTATACTTACTAGAATATGAAATATAAACAGTTTACTGACTATATCTAAAGAAATTATCAAAGTTACTTTTACTCATTTATCAATTAAGATCTGTGTAATTAATTTTTCAAGTGGGCTTTGAATGAGACTTTTCTTTTATAAAGTCTACAGGAATAAATTAGGTCCTGGAAATTTAAGCTGCCCCTAAAACAGTCTAACACATGTCTGAGTGGCAACTGTCTATATCAGTTTTCATTTTTGAAACTTGTTCTATTTTTTATATAACAGTAGTTAGAAGTACTTATTTCATTTTTTTCGATAATATTCTCTGGTTATTTTTCTTAGAACCATAAGTTCTAGCCTGTGAACTCTAGGGAGACTGATGTTATGTGGATGAAGTAGATGTGGTAAATTTAATAACAAAAGAAAGAAGACTGAAATATTTGTTAAAGTAAAATTATAATCTCATCAGAGTAGATTTAGTGATTCCTGTGGGAATCATTTTATAGACAAGACAGTATTATTAGATCTAAATACCTTTCAGTTCTATGAGCATACAAATTCTGACAGATGTATGTATAGTTATTAATATTTCAACCATACAAAAGTATTTTTGATTTAGCACCTTCTGAAAATGGCATTGTTGTTTTAAATGAGGTAGTATTGGTATACAACACTGAATAAGATTCAGAGGAATAGGTAAAGAGTTCTTCAGATGCATGTCAACATACCATACCTACCAACAGGTCACCACTGCTTTTCTCCTGGAGTTTCTTATAAAGATGTTGAGGTAAATGTATTTATTTAAGAAAACTAACTTTTTATACTACATTCTCAATAAACACAATGTAGCAAACTCAATTCAGTTACACAAAAAATGGAAACTACATCATTATTAAACCACATCCCAGGTAACATGCTGGGTAACATTTAAAAATCAACTAATACAACTAAACAGATGATAAGATATTAATGAACACAATATGCTCAATTTAAGAGGGTATAGTTCAGGTATGAGACATCAAGGAGGAATGGAGAAAGAAAATAGTGAAAACAGGAAAAGGGAAAGAGCACATGGAAATATAATGTTGGACTATTGGTACCTTGGTGGTGGGAAAACTGTGGTTACTACACCTGAGGGAAGAAATCTTACATTGTCAAAAATAGTGATGTATAAAAAGATACTACATCTAAAGATCAAAAAATATATATCCTCTATTCTCTAGCTACTGAACTGATTCAACTGTTTTAAAAAATAGGGAATAGCCATTCTCCAAATTCCAATGACCATTAATGATAACTATTTTCAGCAACATGGAGATAAGAGATCACTCCTGAAGTGATAGAGTATTAGTTTCCTTGCTCTAAATATTTGATAAAGTGTTTTATCAATCTATTCATTTCTGGGTCTAAATACTTGATAAAGAGTATTAGTTTCCTCCTCCTCCCCCACCCAGGACAAAGAACCACAAGTGGCCTGTCTTAAACAACAGAGATTTATTGTTTTACTGTTTAGCGTCTAGAAGAAATCACGATGTCAACAGGATTGGTTCCTTCAGAGGACTGTGAGAAAAATTTTATGTCTCTATTCATTTCTGTTAGCTTCAAACATTCCTTGATTTCTGGATGGTATTTTCCTTGTGTCTTTGCACTGTGTTCACTGTGCATGTCTGTCTTTATATCCAGAATAGGCATATAAGGTGAAATAGAAATAAAACTATCTCTGTTATGAGATTATAGATTATTTCCATCGACAATACCAGTTTTCAATATAATCTATGAAATTCTCTGACAACTTAAAGACTATTTTTGGAAAGGTTGGAAGATATATGACCAAAATAAAAATCAAGTGCATTTGAATACATTGACAGCAAACAATTAGGAATCGAATAATTGCTGCCATTTGCAAGAGCTTAAAAATATAAAGAAAACTTATGTCCAACATAAAAAATAAAAAATGTGCAACAGAAATAAACAGGCTCTTCTCTAAAAAGACATGGATGGTTAGTAAGCACATGGAAAAATGTTCATTACTTATCTAGGGAAAAGCGAATCAAAACCACAATGAGATACCACTGTATACCACCACTTTAAAGAGAATTGTAGATCTTCGTTCCTGCCAGAGGAAGGTAGGGGGCCAGAGATTTGAATATATAACTAGATAATCCTATAATTCACATGCCCTGAAAACTTAATAAATACTAAGTTCACAAGATCTCTTATTAAGTACTATGTAGGAAATATTGTTCTAGACACTGATATTAAAAAATAAGTATCTATGCTTTTGAGAAATTTAAGTTTAAAAGTAGAGGCAAATATCTAAATTATCAAATCAATAATATGTGACAATATTATGGTAAAAGAAGATAGAATTTTGACAGCCTGGAAGGAAGTACAAAGGGGAAATCTTCAAAAGTATAGATAGAACAACAGGAAGTGGCTACATAGGTTTCCAAAGGGGAGGATTCTGTCAGAAATTCCACATGGATAATCCTTTGACAAATATTCATTAAAATGATTTTTGAATCAGATTTTCATGCTTCAGATTTTGAATTTGTAAACTGAAACTATATAAAACCCACTCCAGCCACTGAATATTTGTAGAATATGTTTACAACTACTGCTATCTATTCATGATAATCTTATATCTCTTTAGTACCCATTCTCCCAAACCTGGAATAACTCCAGTGTTTAAAATGTATTTCATTGAAATACACGTATTTGACTTGAAATACATGTTTTGTTTTGATTGACATTTTAACTTTATCTGAGGTTCATATCACTTTTATCATTACAGGTAGAACCAGTGATTTTCTTTCCATGTTGCTGCTCCTTTTAAGTTCCTGGCACTCTCTTGCCAGAAAACATTCTTATACTACTAGAAAAAGTTATAACACAGGAAATATCTCGACCTGGCATACAAGCCTATCTCAGCAGTTTACAGAGATTCCAACATTCTTTAAATATGGCTACTAAACCTTCAAATGTCTGTCAGCAGTTCTGTCTGGCCCATCAGTCCAAACACTATGCCCAACATCTCCCACTCAGTTTCTACATCTTTAATAGTTAAAGTGGACAAAGATTCAGTTCCCTACCCCACTGTTGTTACCAGTGTCAGATTTCGCCATCACTACTCTTGCTTTTCATACTAGTTACCTTGAGAAGTACAGACCTCCAAGTCATTCTTCATTTATTTGCACTAAACCAACATATCTACTTGTTTACCTTTATTTTACTACAGTTATGCTTCCAGCAATTTCCTCCAATTAATAATGAATCAGTAATTATTTTTCTGTTTCTCATTGGTTATCAAATTTGACTACATTTGCCCTTTTAGTACTTTCCAGTTATCTTGTTCCTATTCCACCATCTCCTCCCAAAAGTTAGCTAAAGTCCTTCCCCTCATATCTCATTTTCTTTTCCTCTCTTCACTAAACCTAACCTTTTTGAATTACCAGTTATCTCCATGTTGCTAAATAAAGTTATTAATCCTCATATAAATTTAAATGAACATTGCCTGTTACTTTCACCCTGGAACTAACTATACACTTACCCTGGTTTATCTTTCTCCATAGCACTTATCATCTAAATCATTTATATATTTTAATTGTCCACCCAACAGAATATAATGTATATAAGATAAAGAGGTTTTTTTCCTCTTTTGTGTAGCAGTGTCTTCCCTCCGCTTAGAAAAGCACATGGTAAAATGCTAGGTGTTTATAAATAACTAGTTGAATAACAATTATTGAATGTATATATCTAGTTGAGTAATAACTTGTTAGATAAATATGAGTGAGTCAAGTTATCGTTCATTTTGTATAAATCTTAATTTCTCTTTACCAGCTTTTTCCAGCATGTTTGACCCAGCTTGACCAAGTTTAACCCAGTATGACCAGTTTTCATCATGATGCGTTTTCCTTATACCAATACTTGTCTCACTGTGTGAATTGTTACTGTTTTTCTAATATCCTGTCTAACTTTTCTGAATCTGAATTGTAGACTAAGAGAAGAAAGGAACTAAAGTTTTTTTTAGAAGAGGGGCTATTCACCTATTCAACATATTTTAGTCTGCTTTGTGAATGAACAAAATAATATATAAAATATACTTTTTTAAAGGTGATAAAGATAGTTCACAATGTGTACCAATTCTTAAAAAATACATCTTCTTAAAACTAGTACTTGAAGATGGAAGTTAGGATGTAGCCTGTTCATACCACAAGGGAGTTGAGCCAGAGGTTCAGAGGACTAGATGTACTGTCTCATCCACTGAACTAGCAGCTAGCACCTGAGGAACAGGTGGGACTGAGCAATTCCAGGTAGACACGTGAACTGAGTGCAGAATGCTAAGTATACAAATATTAGATAAATATGCCTAACCTTCATCAACAGTATGCAGACTTTAGAAGGATAATAAGACAAATATTTCTACCCATAGAATGAAGTAAAAAACAGTTGTCAATATGCTTTAATAAACATAATTTGGGGGGTTGATGGTTTCATGTTCTTCAGATATATGCCCCAGAGTGGTACTGCCGGTCATATGGGATTTCCAAACTTACTTTTGTTAGGGTAAATCAAAATCTAACCATATAATTGTATCTGCTTCCATTGTCACCAACAATGCAATAGAGTCCTCTCTTTGCATGCTCTCTAGCACTTGTTGGTGGGGATATCCTGAATATGTGTCATTCTCATGGGTATGAACTGATAGTTTTGATCTTCATCTCCTAGGTGAAAAAATATTGGTAATCACTTTTCTCTATTGGCCTGCTAAGTATATTCTCTGGGAATTGTCTTAATATTTTTGCCTATTTATTAATTGGACTTTTGTTCTTGTTGTTTTTAAATATAATTGTTATGTATTCTTGATATTAACTTCTTGTCACTTGGCTAAATGTATTTTCTCCTATTTAGTAGGGTAATGTTAATTTTTTTTTTTTACTGTGCAAAGATTTTTAATTTGAAGTTGTCTTAGTTGCTTATGTTTGCTTGGCTGATAAGTTGAATCTCCAAAAATGTTTTTATCACTGATGTCATCAAGTATAATGGCAATGTTTTCTTCTGAATATTTTTATTGTTGTCTTTATATATATATATGTCTTTAATCCAATCTGTAATTTTTGATGGCATTAGTCAGTCTTCCAAATTCATTATTTTCTATGTAGCCATCCAATGTTTCCAATACTATTTGTTAGGTTTCACATTGTATGGGTATGGCACATTTATCATGTATTATGCTTTTGCTTTATAGTTCCATATAAATTGTAGTATTTTTATTCATTTTCTTTTAAGAATATTATTTGTGTTTTGAGATTAATTTTTAAATTATGTATCAATTCATGTTAAATTCATGTACCCATTCACAACCATGAACTGTTTTACAGTTTTCTTGTGTTATATCTAAATCCTTTAATATCTTGTAATTTTCATTGCTTAACTCCATCACCTCCTTGGTAAGGTTAATTCCAAGCTATTTTATTTTTTTTGAAGTAGTTAAGGATGAAATTGTTTTCTTATTTATTTTCTTCTTGCCATTTTTTATCTTTCCAACCTGGACTTCTTTTGTTTACTATTGTTGTAGTTGTCTGATTGCTCTAGCTAAAATCTCTTAATACTAAGACCGAAGTATGTGGGAGTAAGTAAACAGTCTTATCGTCTTTCTGATCTTGAAAATGCTTAGATTTTGTCATTAAGCAGATATTATTTGTGATATATGGCCTTTAATATATTAAAGAAAAATGAAAGTGATTGGACAGGAAGTACTTGTTGAGAACTGATAACTGATTTGTAGCATCAATTTGGGGATGAAAAACATGTAGGTGGAAATGGATCCATATATAATGACATGCAATTTACCTGGGGTTGTACTAAATGGATTATTTAATGTTAAAGCAAGCTGCAAAGTATGTGAGATTATTATACTCTTTTCCAAAGTACAATGTGTTATTTGGAGAAATTATTTTATGTGTTCAAAGTCATATAGTTACTTAGTACAGTCTGGAGTCCATCCATCCTTTCTGTTTTTATACTTTTTTATACTGTTTTTATACTTTTATACTTTCTACTGCATTAGTTTTACTGTTAAGGATGTACATAGAGAGGTGAAATTGTTGTTCAATACAGTATGACTAGGCAAGTTATGTTGATATCAGACTTGAAGGGTAGTGAAAGTGAGATGAAAGAAGGAAAGCAGTACTTCAGAAAAGAGGAAGAAAGTCAACAAATATACAAAGAAAGGTAGAAAGAATTGAAAGTGCATGTAGACCTGCTTGACTAGAACCTATACAGAATTAGAAAGATTGGATGGTGTTGATATTAAGAATTAAGGAAAGTTCTATGACCAGGTTGAATAGTCATTTAGAATATGATAGTAAGAAGCCATGATTGTTTGTAATAGAGAAGCAGTATGACAGAGTTGTCATTATAGGTTGATAAAGGAGTACTAAAACAAATTAAAGGAAATATAGTAGAGTTAAAAAACAGTTACATTTTTCAGTGAAATTTATATTGAGGGTTTTTTTTAATTAATATATATTTATTGGAAGTTATGGAAACAAAATCAGCAATTTTCAGTTTTCATTTCTTATTAAGAAGTTTCTAAATAAAAATCACTTTTATTCCTTTGACCAGTTATTCCTAGGACTTCTCATAGTCCTAGTACAAGTATACAGTAAACTTCTTGACATTGTGACTAGCCAAATGCCAGTTTGGAAAAAGAAACAGTTGTCATTCATTTGGCATTATTCATTCATGTATTGAGATACTGTGCCAGGTGCTAGGAATGCAAAGATAAATAAGTAATAGAATCTCACAATTTAGTATGCTTACTTTGCCTCAAAGGAGTAAATAGATTTATTGTGGCAGCACCTACAAGTTTCCTACCAGTGTCCTCTCTCTTGACTCCCACAATAATAGAACCATTATTCAAGTGCCAGAGAACATCACTTTTTCCACCCATGTGACAAAAGTTCCAGTAAAGAAAGATTTTTAAAAATAATTTATTTATATATAAATTTCACATCTTTGTGATCTCTGCAGTTACCCCTCCTCCCTGACCGTTCCCACCCTGACCCATTCCCCCCCTCCAGTTGTGTACTTCAATTTGGTTCTTGATTTGTTTTGTCTTTTCTTCATGGATTTTTGTTTATCTTTCCCATGTCCCATTTAGTAGTGAAACAATTTGGTTTCTGATTTTTTCTTTTTGACTCATTTCTGCTAACATGAATTCTTCTAAGTCCATCCATGTTATCATAAAAATCATCCAATTTGTCACTTTTAATTGATGAGTAATATTCCATTGTGCATATATACCACATCTTTTTCATCCACTCATCTGTTTTTGGACATTTCGGTTGATTCCATGTCTTTGCAATTATAAATAGTGCTGAATTAAACATCCGAGTACAGGTGTCCCTTTGTACCCACATTGAAGTCTCCTTTGGGTAAATTCTCAGGAGAGCAATTCCTGTGTCAAATAGTAGTTCCATTTTCATTAAGTTGAGGGCCCTCCATACAGCTTTCCATAGGGTTGGACCAGTTTACATTCCCACCAACAGTGTAAGAGTGTCCTCTTCTCCCCACATCCTCACCAGCACCTGTTGTTGCCCGTTTTATGGATATGGGCCATTCTTACTGGTGTAAGGTGGTATCTCATTGCGGTTTTGATTTACATTTCCCTTATTGCTAGTGATGTTGAGCAATTCTTCATATGCCTGTTGGCCATTTGTATTTCCTCTTTGGAGAAGTTTCTCTTTAGTTCTTCACCCCACTTTATGATTGGGTTTCTTGTTTTGATTTTGTTTAATTGTGTGAGTTCCTTGTGGATCTTTGTTATTAAACCCTTATCACTCTTGTGGAGGGCAAAATTTTTTTTCCCATTCAGTTGGGCTTTTAGTTTTTTCTTTTGTCTCTTTTGCTATACAGAAGCTTTTTAGTTTGATGTAGTCCCATTTGTTTATGTTTTCCTTCAATTTGTTGCCATCAGATTTTTCCAGAAAGGGGTTTCTGAATTGTACTTCCTGGAGGGTTTTTCCCAAGTTATTTTGTATGTATGTTATGGTTTCAGGTCTGACATTTAAATATTTTATCTATTATGAGTTGTTTTTGCACAACGTGTGAGGATGTTGTCTTGGTCCATTTTTTTTTCAGATCTTAGTCCAATTTTCCCAGCACAATTTATTGAAGAGGCTATCTTTGTTCTAATGTAAGTTTTCCCCCCTTTGCCAAAAATTAGTTGAAACCACATGTGTGGTTTTATTTCCGAGCACTCAATCTGTACCATTGACCTGATTGTCTGTTGTTGTAGTACCAGTACCACGCTGTTTTAATCATTATGGCTTTGTAGTATAACTTGAAGTCTGGAATAGTTGGCCCTCCATTCTCTCCTTTTTTGGTCAAGAGGCTTTTTGATATTTGAGGTTTTAGCTTTTGGCAGGATGGCCATTTTAAAGATGTAGAGGGTTCTTTTAAATTGTTTTATTTCTGAATCTATCTGAAGTCTCAATACAAAAACATATTCAAAATTTCTCATTAATTAAGCATTTACTAAGCATTCATTTTGTGTCAGGTAATGTTTAGATTTCTACGGGCCAATGGTGAGCTAACAAAGTGCTTGTCTTCTGAAAGTATGTTCTAATGGATAATTCATTAAAAAACATAATTTCAGAAGATTTTACTTATGATTTAAAAAATTTAAGTGATTTAATTCATTGCCTATGAATATTCTTTATAATGTTACTCATGCTTTTTTATATTATTTTCCTTTTTCTAATTCTCTGGATATTAGTTTCTTTGCAGAGTAACATAATCTAGTCAAGTTAGTGACTTAAAACAATGGAGTTGATCACATAATTTCATTGGTCTGGTTCTATGAACTGTTTTTCTGATTCTTCTCAGTATCTCACAGAAAAATTGGATAACATTATCTTCTGAGGTGCAAGGTCCCAGGGAACATTATCTTCTAAGTTGTAAGGTTCTTTTTCAAACTCACTTCAATTTTGTAGGTTGGTGTTTTGTGACCAACAGGATTCTCTCTGTGAGCTCTAGATATACTTAATGGACCCATATGATTAGGTCAGACTAATCCAGGATAATTTCCCATTAAATTAACTAAAATAATCTCAGACTTAAATTATATCATGATAACTCCTTCATCTTTGCCCTATTCTGTTGCTTAGAAGAAAGGGTCAGGTTCTGTCACACCAGAGGAGAGGGCTTGGAAGGAGGACAAGGGGTGTAAATAACAGACCTTCTTAGGATCCTGCCAACCACCTTTGTTACTACAGTATGGAAATGATTTAAGAAAGAACAAATAATATTGTCTATGTGATCTTAACTTTTAATTTTACACAGAATTATTATTATAAGATATTATTATTATATTATACTATATTATAGTATAATATAATTATAATATAACATATATAAGATATTATTAGAAAGTACTAATATTCTCTACAAATATTAAAGAAATCTGTGGCTTTGAAAGTAGTATCTTTGCATCATATCTAAAAGGAGATTTTGTGACCATTTTCCTGTTAAGGTAATTTGAATACAATTTCAAAGAAGAATTCTTAAAATACTTGACCTAATTCAGAATTGGTGCTTTAGAATAATCGCTCTACAAATGTGGATATACTTGAATAATTTCATGATGTGAAAAATGAGAAATCTTGATTTTGCTGTTATTTGCACTTTTGTAATAATCTAACATCCATATCCATGAAAAATACTTATGTTCCACTTGGGCTTTAGATTGAGTAAAACAAAAGTGTCTCATATTATCAAACAATATTTCCTGAATTTGATTGTTTTACTTCAGTCCTGTAGGGAATGAAATAATAGCCAGGAAAGTTCATTGCTTTATACTAGATTCCATTTCAAAATATTATGATTTAAAGTTACTATCAGTAAACAAAACCTTAGAGTACATAACATTTCAATACTGGAATAACCTTTTTTTTGAAATATTTATACCTTAGTTCATAAAATTTAAGTGCCTAGATAATTATTAAAATGCCAAAAATAAAAAAAAAATGAAGTGGGTTTTCAGGGTAAACTTGATAATATTTATTACTTGATATGATTTTGTTTTAAACTTGAGTTTAATATTCTATTTTATAATTTCAGTACATTTATTTCCCTTTTTATTATCACCTTAGGCCAGTGAAAATCTTTTGGTGAGACCAAATGGAAGATATATCACTGAATCCTCCTGTAACTCAGAACTTCCCTGAATAGAATATAGGATGAGAGCATTGACTGACTAGAGAAACTACTATTGGTTGTATTGTTTCTCAGCATTCTAGAACTATATTCTCTTGCCTTATAAAGTAAATATCAACTAAAAGGTTACACATAATTGGAAACATAATCTTTTCTCAATTAAATCAGAATTGTTTTCTCTGCCAACTCCCTGGTAGGTTCATATTAGTGTAATGGGAATACTTCTAAGTGACTGAACATTCTCTATTTGTAAGGGGTTCTTTTTCTCCCCTAAAATTTAAATGATTTTAAAAGCTGTATTGATCTAAAAGCACTTTCTTTCAGAGCATGTTTCTCTGTAAACTTTACTATTCATTAATTGTTCTTGAGTTGATAGCCATTATGCATGATTCCCACTGTGATCAATTATCAGGCAGTAGAACTTAAAAGTGTGGCTTATCTGTTAACTCAAAAAATATGGAGACTTTTGAGGATGTATTCTCATAAATGTGAATTTAATTTCATGTACAAAAAAGAAAATCTAATATAAAATTCCAACAATTCTTAAGGACCATCATACTAAGGAGAGGTACTACATAGTACTTAGTACTGGGAAAGAAATAGTATATAGCAATACACATTATCAAGGCAATGCAGCCTAGTAGATATTGTTGCTTGAGTATTATAGCTGTCTCCAAAGAAATAACAATTAGTGTGATAGAGGAGGCTACTAGAAAAATGTTAGGCCTTAGACTCTTCTAATACAGTTCTTGAGTTAAACTCTGGGAATTTTTATTAAAATGAAATGTTGATCTCAGCAAAAGTTAACAAGTCAATTTATGACAAATCACTCATCATGTTATGATAGTGGATACCACTGAGGCAGTGAGGGTTTTGTTTTATTTCCTGATACTAAAAAGCCATATTTTAAAATATCTGTATTCTTATTATTCACTTTATGTCTCCTTTTTTTGCCTACCAATTTACCATTGCATTTGAAAAAACATCAATATATTATAAAACGTTCAAATATAATCTGTGACTAGGCATACAATAGTGCTTTGTCCCTCAAGATGATAAAATCAGGAAGAAACTTAGCACCTAGAGGTAGACTCAGGCAAATTGTGCAGGCAGTTGAGTGTATTATAGTCTAAAGTGGGAAATATTTGAGAAAATATTTGGTGTTGGCAAATCCTATTGCTCCAATTGACTCCACACTCAGTAGGGAGTGGTGTTATTAAACTTGGATACTCTAAGACAAACAAAAGGACAGATTTACAATAGTGCTGTTATTCCTTTTAATTTTTTTTCTTTAGAATTTTCTGTTGATATACCCTTAGTTGACTAATTTGTTGTTTTCTAATTGTGCTATTTTGAATTTGTTACTATTTGTAATACTGTATATGATTTATGAGTTTAGGCTCATACTTATTCACACCTACTGCCTACACACCAATAATCTTTCACCATAGTCCATTGGGCCCCTCTGCTACGTTGATTCTCTCTGCAGTCAGACTTTCTGCCTGGAAGTCTGGGTAAAATTTATAGAATTATTTTGCTTTAGTTTTCCATGGTTGTTTCTTTATATTCTGTCTATGAGTGAAACAATCCAGAATACCACCTGCCTTTCTGATTAATTTTGCTCAATGTATTCCCTTCATTACCATCCATATTGTTTATATGGTAAGTATTCCTATTAGCTGGCACTAGACCTGTAGGACTCTAGCAACTGCCAGGTCCCTCTGGCCCCATTCAGGGCAGTGGAACCAAGAGAAGTCAACCCTCTGCCCTATGGGTGTGTGCAGGGACACCAGGAACACAAGAAATTCCCAGCACAACCTTTCTGGGACTCTTGCAACCGCTGGGCCCCTCTGACCCTGACCAGGGCAGCAGAACCAAGAAAAGCCAGCCTTCCAGGTGAGCATGGGGAGACTGGAAACACCAGAAATTCCTGACATGTTGGCACTGCTAATGCAGCACCATCACAGATGGGAAACCAACAACAACTACAGCACAATAGTGAGAACATGACCCAGCCAGTATAAGCAGTCTCACAGAAATACGAAAAAGCAGCATGGACCCAACAAACCTAAGGAGTGATAAGAGTCATACCTACCCACCATCTTCTTTGATTCTAAGGGAATGAGTCTGTCATATCAGCCAATGCATTTTAGGGAATAAATACTAATACTAATAATAACAATAATGAATGAATGAATGAATAAAATATAGAGGAGGGTAGATCAACAACCCCAGTACCATGGTCAAAGTCACCCCCAATTAAACACTCTCAGAGAAAAACTTAAGAGTTAGACCCATTCAGCCTAAGAGAGAGAGAAATACCAAGACTGAAAAAAGCAAATTCTACAGCAGAAGTAGGTAGAAGGTAGAAGAATCTACCTATGATCCTCTCTGGTTGCATATGATCTGGGTCCCTCAAAACAGCTAAGAGAAGTGAGAAAGTTAATCATTAGAGCAGTATATGCACAAAGGCAGAATTAATCACAGCTAATTACCATGCCAACCAACACAAGAGTTATGTTGTGCAATATGTAGAGCAAACCCAAAAGCAAAACTTAGGAAGGAGGAAAAACGAAATACTCAAGCAAGCCCTATAACACATCAGCAAAGGAAAGGCAACCTCCAGAAACCAGCAAGACTGACACTGAATAAATATTATATCCTCTAGACAAAGAATTCAAACTCAGATTAACAAAAACAAAAAACTAAGAGAAGAAATAAATAAGGAGAAGTAGAAAGACATAAAGAAAGCATCAGTAAGTCTAACATAACTAGTGAACTGAAGAATGAGATTGCATTCCTAAAAAAGAAACATAAAGAGATCCAGTATATAAGAGGAACAACAGAGGAGCTCAAAAATGCATAGAAAATTTATGAAAACAGATTAGATGAAATAGAAGACTGAATCAGTACCCTCAAAGATATTGAAATAAAGTGGATGAAGAGAAAAGAAAAACAACAAGAGAAGACAGAAGACAAACTCATATCTATCAGATTCTTTAAAGAAAGGAAACAGAAGAGTAATTGGAATCCCAGAAGAAGAGAGTGATATGGGAACTGAAAGATTATTTAAGGAAATAATAGAGGAGCACATCCCAAACCTGAAGAAATGAAAGTAGATTTACAGGAAACCAGAAGGGCAGCAAACTATATTCATGAAAGAAGAACAACAGCAAGACACACTGTAAAACTTCCAATCATCCAAGGAAAGAATAATGACTCCAATCAGAGAAAGGAAACAGATAATATACAAAGGAAAACATATTTGGCTGACTTCAGACTTCTCTGAAGACATACTCCAGGAAAGAAGAGACTGAATCAACGTTTTCAAAAAACTACAAGATAAAAAATACCAGTCAAGATTACTCTACCCTGTGACATTTTCCTTCCTTTAAGAAGGAAAATAAAAATCTTTTCAGACAAGCAAAGGCTCCAGAAATTTTTTACCACTAAACCCGCACACCAAGATGATCAATACCAAGAGAAGAATGAGAGGAACAAAAGAAGGAAGCAAATCAGAACTTCAAAATGATGACCAAAAAACCAACCTCAGAATCTCAAGTATCAATAATCATCCTAAACATTAATGGTCTGAACTCATCAATCAAAAGATACAGAGTAGCAGACTGGATCAAAAAACAGAACTGAACATTCTACTACCTCCAGGAAACACTTCTGTCCTCCAAAGATAAGCACAGGCTGAAAGTAAAAGACTGGAAACAATCTTTCAAGAAAATGGTTCCAAGAAGTCAAGGGTAGCCATTCTTATAACAGATAAAAGCAGATTACAAATTTAAAAAGTGACAAAGGACAAGGAAGGTCACTACCTAGCGATAAAGGGGTTAACTCACCAAAAAGTCATACAAGTATTAACATATAATTACTAAACAAGGGAGCACCAAAATTAATAAGAAAACTTCTAGCAGAACAGAAAGTGAACATTGGTGAAGACACATATGTGGTTGGAGCTTTAACCCTCCAATCTCACCAAAGAACATATCAAAAAACCAGAAACTACACAAAGACACACGAGCTTTATAGAAAGATGTAGACCAAATGGATCTAACAGATATCTATGGAAAACTGCACCCCCAAGGAAAAGAACACATTTTTTGTTTACAAACACACATGGATTAGTCTCTAAAATTGATCATATGCTAAGGTATAAGGTAAACATGAATAAATACATGAAGACTACAATAATTCCAACTTCTCTGATCATAAAGATATCAACTGGAATTCAACAATACAAAGAAGATAAGGAGAATGTACACTACAGGGAGACTGAACAGCAAGCTACTGGAAGACCAATCAAAGAAATTAAAATCTACCTTGAAACAAATGGAAAAGCTGACACAGCATTCCTAAATGTATGGGACCGAGCAAAAGCAGTACTTAGAATAAAATTTATAGAAATGCAGGTCCAAATCAAAAATACTGAAACAACCCAAACAGATGTCTAATCTCCCAACTGAAACTAGTAAAAGAGCAATAAAAAAATCCAAAACTCAGTAGACAGGAAAAATAAAAATAAAAGCAGAAATAAAACAAAAACCAAAAGGATAATCCAGAAGATAAACAAAACCAAAAGCTGTTTCTTAAAAATAAATAAATAAATAAATAAATAAATAAATAAATAAATAAATAAATAAATAAATATTGACAAACCCCTAGCAAGGCTCACAAAGAACATAAGGGAAAAACTCAAACAGCATCATAAATGAAAAAAGAGAAATTACAACTGACACAGCAGAAATCCAAAAAACAATTAGAGATTACTATGAACATCTATATGGAAACAAATACAGTGATCTGCAGGAGATGGAAAAATTCTTAGAACTATACAACCACCACCCCAAATTGAACAATGAAGAAATAGAGGCTTTAGACAGGCCAATCACAAGCAGTGAAATTGAAGAAGTCATGAGACCTCTTCACAAAAACAAGATCCCAGGACCAGATGGTTTTGAAAATGAATTCTACAAAATATTCAAAAATGAAATAATGCCTATATTACTAAAACTCTTCGAAAAAATTGAGAAGGAAAACTACTGAACTCATTCTATGTAGTAAACATAACGCTTATACCAAAACCAAACAGAGATAGCACAAAGAAAACAATAGGCTAATATTCCCAATGAACACAGATGCCAAAGTATTAAGCAAAATCCTGGCAAATCGAATCCAGCAATACATAAACAAGGTTATTCACCATGATCAAATGGGATTCATCCCAGGGGTACAGGGATTATTTAATATCCAAAAATCAATCCACATAATCCATCATATCAACAAGAAGAAAACAAAAAAACCATACAATCATATCAATAGATGCAGAAAAAGCATTCAATAAAGTTCAACATCTGTTTATGATGAAAACCCTCAAGAAATTGAAATAAATGGAACTTATCTCAACATAAAAGCAACCATTTATGACAAACCCACAGTAAACATCCTTAACAGGAAAAACTGAAATCATTTCAATAAAGATCTAGAACCAGGCAAGGATACCCACTCTCACCACTACTTTTCAACATAGTAGTGGAAATTTTAGCTAGGGCAATAAGGCAAGAAAAAGATATAAAAGGAATAAAAGTAGGGAAAGAATAACTAAAGTTATCATATGCATATGATACTTTAGGTAGAGAACCAAAAAAAAAAAAATACACAGAATAACTAATTGAAATAATAAACCAGTTCAACAAGGTAGTTGGATACAAAATCATGTGAAAATCAGTGGCCTTCTTATGTAAAAACAAAAACAAACAAACAAACAAAAAACACAAAGTAGAAAGAAGAAACTAATAAAAACCACACCAGTGGAAATACAAATTCTAGGAATAAACCTAAGAAAAGATGTGGAAGATCTATACAAACAAAAGTATAAAGCTTTGTTAAAAGAAATATAAGAAGACATTAAAAAGTGGAAAGACATTTCTGGATCATGGATTGGAAGAATTAGCTTCAAAATAGCAATTCTACCAAAAGCTATATACAGATTCAATGTAATCCCAATAAAATTTCCAAAGACATACTTAAAGATCTAGTACAAAATTAACTGAAATTCTTATGGATTAACAATAGACCTCAAATACCCAAAACCTTCCTGAACAAAAGAAGAGAGAATGGAGGTAATACACCCAGGTTTCAAATCATACTACCAAGCCGTAATAATTAAAACAGAATGGTATTGGTATGAAAATAGACAGACCAATGGAACAGAACTGAGTGCCCAGAAATAAATCCACACATCTATGGTCAACTAATCCTTGACAAAGGGGTACAAACTGTATATTGAAACAAGGATAGCCTCTGTAATAAATGATGTTGGGAAAAATGATCACTACATGTAAAAAATGAACCTAGACAACTCACTCACACCATTTACAAAAACCAACTTAAAATGGAAAAAAGACTTGGATGTAGGACATAAAATCATAAAATGCATAGAGGAAAATTTGGGCTAAGCGCTTCAAGACATACTTCAGAAATTCCTTTCAGGACTCATATACAGACGCTACAAAATTGAAGGAAAACAAACAGCTGGGACAACATCAAACTAAAAAGCTTCTGTACTGAAAAAGCGACCCAACCAAATTGGAAAAAAAAAACTTGCCCTTCATAAAGTGATAAGGGTTTGATAACAAAGATTCACAAAGATCTCATACAACTCAGCAAAAACAAAGCAAAAATCCCAGTCATAAAATGGGGAGAAAAACTAAAGAGATACTTCTCCAAAGAGAAAATACAAATGGCCAACAGGTATATTTAATATGGTCAACATCACTGTAATTAAGGAAATGCAAATCAAAACCACAATGAGATAGCATCTTGCACCATTAAAATGGCCTTTATTAAAAAACAGGCATCAACACATGGTGACATTTTTGTGGAGTGAAAGGAACATTCTTACACTGCTGGTATGAATGTAACTTTGTCAGCCATTTTGGAAAACTGTGTGCAGGACCCTCAAACTACTGGAAATGGAACTACCTTTCCATCCAGTGATTGCATTTCTGGTAATCTACCCAAGGAACACCAAAACACTAACTCAAACAACACCTGTACTTGAACTAGCACTATTTACAATTGCCAAGCTATGGAAACCCCAAAGGCCCCATACTGATGAAGGGTTGAAAAAGATGTGGTATATTTACACAATGGAATATTATTCCACATTCAAAAAAGAAATTTGGCCTGGCATGGTGGCTCGTGCCTGTAAGCTTCAGCCTATGAAGTGACTGGGGCTAGGTATTATGGTTTGAGTCCCACTCGGGTCAACACGCGAGACCTAGTCCCCAAAAATAGCTGGGCATGGTGGCGTGTGCCTGTAATCCCAGCTACCTGGGAAGCTGAGGCTTGGGATTGCTTGAGTCTGTAGTACCCTGGGCAATGTGAGCCTGTGGTTCTATGGTTCTATGGGCAAAAATAGTAAGACCTAGTATAAAA